>JAQHUG010000204.1:3102348-3121000 GCA_028555095.1 Dicrostonyx torquatus | reverse complement strand
TCCCCAGCTTGCTTTAGTCATGGTGTTTCACCCAATAGTAATCCTGACTAAAACACGGTCTCACTATAATCCTGACTGGCCTGGAACTCACTCCTGTAGACTAGGCTGGCCTCACACTCACAGTCTGAGTCCCCTGCCTCTGCCTCCTGAGTACCGGAATGAAAGGCATGCACCACCATACCCTGCTATGCTGCATTTTCTCCACTACACTTTTCAATTTTAAAATTTCCCAGAGTAAATGAATAAACACTTTGTTTAACAAAATAAGTAAGTGTAAAGATGAACCACCATGTTTTTCGTAAAAAGGAAGAGTCAGTCACCCATTCGGAGCAGTTCAGACTTTTCTCTCAGTCACTCATACCAAGTGACCGTGCTAATTTTTATCCCATTACTTTATTCATAGCTGGAAGAGAAAGATAAATTTTCTACTTCGGGTTTATCAAGCATTGTTTTCCCTTCAGATGAAATCTCTGTTCTGAGTAGTTGATTGTCTGACTTCAGTTTATATTTGAAAGGGCTCTGGTTCTCTGTTTAGGGGGTATTATTTTACTCAATTCTTATTAGCATACAAATATTTCTAAACCAATAACCAGGAATTATAGGACATGTTATACTCTCAGCATTATGAAATAGTCTTTTCTGAATTTCCTTATATCTGATTCAACTTTTTTTCCCCTTTGTTCCTTTAAGTCAGGGTCTTGCTATCCAGCCCAGGCTGGCCTGGAGTTCTTGACCCTCTGACCCTTGCCTCCTGAGCACTGAAATTGTAGAGTGTGACATTATGCCTGACCTGCTTCAACTTTTATTAAGAATTTTTAAAGATGAGCTGATACTGAAAAGTTATTTTTCAAACTTCTTTGATAGGTGTAATTAATCAGCAGGTGCTACAGGAGCTGGGGAGATGGGTTGGTGAGGGAAAGTGTTTTTTGGGAAAGCATGAGGACCTGAGTTCAACTCCTCAGCATCTACCTAAAAAGCTGGTGTGGCCTCTACAACAGCTACAGCCCCAGTACTTCCGGGGGTGGGGCCGGGAGGAGCCCTTCAACTTGCCACCTGCCAGTCTAACTGCGGGTTCAGTGAGAAATCTTGTCTCCGGGAAGAAGGTAGAGAGAGTTGGACGCCCAGTATCCACCGCTGGCCTCCAAGCACGTACACACAGATGGAATTATCTGTAACCAGGTGTGCATGTAATTCCTTATGTCTCCAAATAATAAAAAATCTGTCAGTATATTCCAAACACTTTACATGGTACTAAATAGTCAAGGAAAAAAGAAGAAAAAGAAGGAGAAGGAGGAGGAGGAGGAGAAGAAGAAGAAGAAGAAAAAGAACCATTTGAACACAGTCTACCAGTGGTTTGTGTCTTTCCAGAGGGCAATACATTTAGGCTTTGTTATTCAAATGCAAGATAAAATACATCTTAGTTTATAAATGCTACAGTTGCTCACAGTCTCCGCTTTATGTCACTAATTTCACCTACAAATTACACGCAGATATTTTCTAGGCCGCTCTTCTCTTTCCAGCAGCACGTCTCCTTGAAATGTTGACCTTAGCACATGAACACAAAGAGAGAAGAATCCATCTTTGCCTTGAGTCTTCCACACATTTTTCCGTGTCTAGCAAGCTGTGCTCTGGGTGGCATATGCTTCCTCAAGCCGCTCAGAAGGTTTAATTGAGACTTAAGCACTCCACAAATATTTGTGGAATTAAATTGAGTTTCAGTGATTACTCTATAATTCTTAAAGCATGGGGACATTAGAAGGTTAAAAAAGAAAAGAAAAAAGATGGTGTTTTCACTACAAAATCTGTCCAGAGCCATCAAGGTGATGGTGAAGGGCTGTTGCTGGTTATTTGGGGTTCGTTAAAGAAAAGCCTTTTGATTGTTCTCCAATCTCGGCTTTTTCAAGCCTCAGATTGCTAAACTTTCTTGGTTGGAAATAAACTCACTTCTGTAAGCCATCTGGTGGCTGCCACTTGTAACTACATTGTCTGCTCAGCAGCTATGTCCAATGAATATGAGCTCAGTCCTCTCCTGGCCCTTCCCTTTCGGGGTGTGTTTTGATGAACTGCTACCCAAGGAATGCATAGGTATTAAAATTCCAAGAGCAGTCCTAATGGTTCTAACCCCCAAGGATACTTTAAAATAAGTATTGATAAAGGCTGTCTGTTGTGGAAGGAGAGGAAGCCTATGGGTGTATTCTATTCACGAAATAAGGCAAACTGTATTGAATGGCCTTTATCACACCAGGAGTGTGCCTAGATGCTGCAGTTATAAAAACCAGTCTGGGGAAGCCTATGCTTTCAGGAAACACAGTGCAAAGGCAAAAGCAGGTCAGTGAGCGTGAGCCCAGATGTGCCACAGCAGAGACGGGAAATCCACCAGCTATGTTCCTTTCACCAACCCCTACAGCTGGCTCCCCTCAGGAACATGCGACACACACCAAAATAGGACACACACCAAAATAGAATCTCCCTTTTACAATCAGCACACAAGACAACGGAACTGCAAACGCTCTACACCTTGACGCCCCACCTTCCACCAAGCCAAGAATACTCACATCTTTGTGTGATTCTTAACCCTCAAGGTTACGGTGATGCCCTTGAGCTGGTGACTGGGAGACCAAGGGCTATGTTGGTAAACAAGCTCCCAGGTGCAGCCCCTAACTTAGCCAAAGGTTCCCTCCTCCAAGCTCCGGAAGGAGAGAGGACAAGAAAGGGGACACAGAGCCTGCTTGCCAGGCCATAGGCACTCAGGCTCTACCTTCACCCCAAAGGAATGACATGATACCTCACAGAGAGGGAAGAGATCACTCCTGCCTGAAGAAGGCTGAGGAGGCTCCGTGAAGCTTGAAGTTTGAGGTCAGACTTTCACAGCCTAGAACAGGAAGAGGCTAGTTCGTTATCTAGAGGCAAACGGAAGGGTGAAGTATAACGAAGCAAGACCCGCTCAGTAGCCACAGGAAACTCAGCAGGTAAGGAGAAAGCAATAAAGCCATGGCTGCAAAGTCAGACAGGAGCTAGAGGCACGTGCCTGTGATGGGCAGTTTATGCCGGCCTGGGCTACGTTGTGAGGTCACAAACAACAAAAGAAAGTAGGCAGGGGGTTCCTCCAGGGTTTGTGTGTAACTGACATGTCCCCAGGATGCCCCACTAGCAGTGGAGCCACTAAGTGACTTTAAAGTAGGACAATGGTATAACGCCATAATTGTTTGTGTTTTCAGAAGCAACACAGACACTGTATTGAAAGAATGCATAAGAAGACTTAAAAGGCCTGCTAGTTGTTGATACACTCCAGATCAGGCTTTATGAAGGAGTCCAGGTGAAGAAGCAGCAATGGGACTGCGGAGATAATGGAGCACAGTAACAAGTCTTTGTAACTTGGACATAAAGGACTTGACATAACACTAGGGCTATAGCTCAATGGTAGAATGCTTGCCTAATATGCCCGAGTTCTATTCCAGAAAGAGAATATAGAATTTTAGATGACTCCCAGATTTGTGGTCTGTCAACCAAGAGGGAAGACCTCAGGCACTTTGTTCTGAGAGCGACAACAAGTTGGGGAGGCAAGCACGTAGAGCCACAGAGTTCTGGAAGCAGTCACCTCAGTGTCCCCATGGGGCAGTGCTAACTCACCATGGGTGGCAGGATGTGCAGGTCTGAGACACTGCAGGAGGTCAAGACAGAAGGTATAGACTTGGAACAAATCAAAAGCAATTTTTATGAGAAAAGAAAGTGTTCATTGGTGAGCCAACCTCTGCAGTGCCCACACTGAGATGTGTGCAGTGCAGGGTTGGAGAAAGAAAGGCACACATACAGCCAATGCATTCAGACAGCCCAGCACAAAGGTGAACAGCTGAGAATCTTCTGCAGAGCCCAGAAACAACTCTGGAGCAAGGCACGTGGGAGGCTCAGGGAGGGAGCAGATCCGGAGTCACAAGGATGCTATGTAGAATTCTAAAAATAAGAATTGCCACCGAGTATGTCTGAATGCATGAGTATCCCATAGCCAATCAGAGCAATTGTCATCCTCATCCTGAGCTGGCTGTCATTTCTCATCTTCATCCTTGACTAGAGCACTAAGCCCTGGTCCCAGCCAGTGCTAGGGATGCAGATGAGAAGGGGCTGGGGAGTCTGCAGGTGTGGAGTTGAGAAAAATGTGCCTCTGTCTTTTTCTGGCTCTCTCTAACCACAGGGAAATCCTACTGAGTGTCTCCCTGGGGAAATAACAGCATGATTCTTCAGCTGGACCTCTATATTAAAAGGCTACCTGATTCTTTATGGGGTGAGAGGATTGTTTCTCTCTCATCAATAAGTCAATTTGTTCCCTCTCATCTTCCATCCTATTGCATTTTAGAAGGAATTCATTCCAGTTAATATGAAAATGAGAGACCAGAAATTATGAAGGGTGCTTATGGAAGCCATTGTAGTGATTCACTAAATCTGTCTGTTACTTGAGGTTTCAATAATACACTTATTTTTCTGTCATTTAAATTCTCTTGACATCCATCTGCTCATGGAACTGAGCACAACATCTTAGCATTATACAGGATGTGCTAATAGCAGGAGACTGGGCCCTCTATTAATGTTAAAAAGCTCTATTCTATTCGCTTTCAGAGAATCAGTAGGGACTGTCCTAAAGGGTGGGGCAATATCCGTATAAGAATAGTATTGGCATGAATCTGATCCCTGTGGGGGGTCTCAGCCCACTAGGTCAGTTGTGCTTCACTTTTACACATCACACCCCTCTACACACAGACACAAATACACACATGTCTAAGCTAACCTTAGATAGAAGGATAAATAAAAAATAGAAACTTACCAAGTAAGATCAAATTCACATCTGTTTTGTTTTTTAAAACAACATCTCAGGTACCCCAGGCTGACCACCAACTTGCTATATAGTCCAGGATGGCCTTGAACTCTAGTCTTCCTGCATCAACCAACCAAGTACTGTTGTGAGTCATTGTGCCCAACTTCAGAGAATACCAATTTCTTGCAATAAAACATTTGAGACTAGGGCCAGAGAGATGGCCCCACAGATAATGCTATCAAGGCCCTTAAGTAGGCCATAGTAGTTATGGGGGGGGTACCTTCAGCACTTAAGACTGATAATGGCCCGGCCTATGCTTCTCAACAATTCAATAACTTTCTGAGGTTCTGGAAGATTTTCCATACCATTGGCATCCTCTGCCATCTTTAGGGACAAGTCATTGTGGAGAGGACCAACCGAGCTCTTAAGGAGTTGTTGGTCAGGACTATCTCATCAGAGGCAAGGAGAGATCCTCATCTGGCCTTAGAAGAGGTCCTTTTCCATATGAACTTCCTCAGTTTTGGTGACAAGGGGCTCAGCCCAGCTTACAAGAACTGGGCATCTCTGCCAAGGAACACACCTCTGCCCTTGGTGAGATGGAGAGATCCTATCTCCCTCCAATGGCAGCCATCAGCCCACTGATAACCTATGGGAGAGGGTATGCTTATGTTTTTCCTCAGACTGCCATGGCACCAATATGGGTCCCGGTAAGAGATGTGCACCTGACCACGGATCAGCCTGCTTCCACCAAGGAGGGAATAACCCAGGAGGAGTAGTGTATATACTCCCTTTTCTTGCTTTCACTGCCCCCTCCAAACAAATTGTTTGATTAAGGGCAGAGGTTATGGCCTTTGACTCTTCATTTTTTGAAAAATTTTGGCATAATATAAAAAGGTTATTTGATTTCTCCTGGATGCTCACATATTCATTAATTGGCAGTATGGTATTGTTAATCCTTATTCTGTTTAAATGTCTCCTGTAGCATATCCAACAGGCAGTAACTAAGTCAACTCTTCAGGTGTTAATGGCTCTTAGGCATCCTTCTCACAGTCCTTTGCAGGAGATTATGCATGCCTTGCTATCTGTAATTCAAAAGGCTACTGCCTAGCCCCCACCATCCTGGCACCTCTCCAGAAATGAATGCTCTTTGAGGGCTGGAAGACAAATGGTGGGTAAGAGCTTGTTTGGCAGGCCAGCCTAAGACAGGCAGAGTCCAGTGCTGAGCCCTCCTGAGGTGGGGTCAACAAGGCCTGAGCAAAGAACTCTGGTTCCCACTGGGCACCCGTGTAATAAATAGACAAGGGTGGATGTGTAGGAAGTTAAGGCCTACCAGGCCAAGAGGAGCCAACCTGGCATCTGCCTGGAGCTGTCAATGTCCTGATCATGCCTAGTCAATGAGGGGCAACCATACAATGTCAAAAATGCAGACACTACTGGGAGTTTGGTGAAAGCAGACTCTTATTTAGCAGTGGGGAAAATCTTATATACCCTCCCAGCATCCAGGCATTCTGATCCATTGACATTGTGTGGTCATCCCTCAGTGGCTAAGCATGATCAGGACCTCTGACAGCACCTATTGCTAGGTAAGCCCTTGGGTAGCATCATGTGGTTGCCTCTCATTGGCTAGGAACAATCAGGACTTTGGACAGCACCAGGCATACTAAAGGTGGCTCCTCTTGGCCTGGTAGACCTTAACTTCCTACATGTTTACCACGTGGGTTCCAGAAATCAAACTCAGGTCACAACATAGCAGAAGGAGAGAAGTGATTCTTGCAAGTTGTTCTCTGACTTCTGTGTGTATACTGTGGCATACATATTCCTACACACAAGAGAGGTAATTAAACAAGAAACAAGTTTTTTTAATTATTTGCCAACAAATTATTTTTCAACATTATTTTGATTGTTTTTCCCTGTTCTTGATACATCTAAAATGAATTTGTCAATCTTTTTGACAGGGTCTTATTATGCATCCCCGGGTGTCCTGGACCTCATCAAGTAGACCAGGCTGGTCTCAAACTCACAGAGATCTGTTTGCCTCTACCTCTCCCAGATGCTGGAATTAAAGACATGTGCCAGCACACCTGGCTGGGATTTGTCAGTATTCCTAAAAGTCCTCTCGTGGGTTGATTGGGATCATTTCCTACTTGTGTGTAGACTGTGGCTTCCCCACTTATCAATGACTCTAGTTCTTTCTTTCTTTTTTTTTTCCTGCTTGGGTGAATTTTAGCATTTTCTTTATGCAGCTCTACATTTGAGTGATGTTCATTTATTATTATTTCACTGCACTTAAAATGTGCCTAAAAGAACAAGTTAGAGTGTTGTGTTTACTGAAACACTTAAGAAGTAGAATTATTTCTATGACAGCATTTTTAAATCACAGGATACAGTGGTCACCTTTTGTTGTGAAGAAATGGCTCCTTCCATAAACTATATTTTAGTTGCTTTATGCAAAGACTCAGAAAATCTTAATGCAACCACAGCAATTGTAACTTTTTGTAGAGCACAGTCTTTCAGATCAATCCAATTTCCTTCTTGAGCAAGGTAGCTGACTACTAGACAAAGGCAAAGACTTTGATAGGAAATAGCAGGATTTCAGGAAGCCTTTATTCTGGTGGATGTGGTTCTGTCACAGAGAACACTGTACATGGTCTGAGACTGGCTGCATTGCTGTGGAAGGCACACCTGCAAAGAGGGTATCTTCTTCAATTCTGGCTTATTTTAACTAGGAGAAAAGCAGTCTTCCGCAAATATGCACTTTATAGAACTCAGATGGTAGTTTATAAACTCTTTTTATCATTGGTGTGTGTGAGCATGCGCGCCACAGTCCACATGTAGATGTCAGAGGACAACTTTGTAGTCAGATCCTTCCTTGCATCCTTATGCGCATTCCAGAGGTCAAACTCAGTCTTCAGATTTGTGTGGCAAGCACCTTTTCATGAAACTGCCTTCATGTAGGAACAGTGGGTAACCATGTTCTCTGGGCTTTGATCATTCAAATTTGCCTCCAAAATAAACTACCTCTGATTCCCTTTGCAGTGAGTGAGCTGAGGTTTGTGGGGTTTGTTTTTTTGTTTGTTTGTTTTTTGCATCAACACTAAAGAACATGTGTATTCAGAAGATGCAAATGTGAGGCCTCTTTTCAGAAATGATGAAGGATTTCAAGATAGGGACACTAAGTCAGTGCTGGGCCCCATGTGGCTATATACACCGCACCTTCATGATGAAATTGGCCCTGCATTTACCCAACAGAAATGAAGATATGTGTTACTCCAAGACACAGGAACAAATGTTCATATGACCCGAAGGTCTCTATTCCCTAATCCTTTGGAACTTTCCCCATCCTGCCCCTATGAGTGGTGGTTTTAGAAGATAAGGCTTTGGACATAGGTCATAAAGAAGAACTTTAATGAACAGGGTAAGCAGCCTTAGGAAGGAGACATCAGAGCGCTGGTTAATCCCTTGCATAATTTCCTCAATATCTTAGAAATGAATGGGGCTGCCCAATACCCCAGATACATCACAGGTCAGAGTGCAAGGTCCTTCACTGCCAGAGCAATGCCAAGGCTCCACTCCCAGCATCCTAGTATAGTACCTGGTAAACTGTGATGGCCTCTCCTCCAGAAGGGTGGAAGTTATGACACTATAAGAGAATTTGTTTGGCTCACTCTTGCCCTCCTACCATAATAATAACTCAATAACAAAGCCTTGCCTGGTGCCACTGACTTGGTCTCAGACTTCCCAGTCTCTAAAACCATGAGCCAGCAAATCTTCACTTATTCTAAATTGCCGCTCTTTGGTATTCGGTTATAGCAAAGTGAAGCAGCCCTGCTACTATCCCTCCCTGACTGTCTCCAGGACTACCTCCCAACAGGCTGGGACCAGATGGGACTTGGGGAATTTTAGAGCATCAGTTCCCTTGAACGAAGAGAAAGGACATCCTGTTTGCTTGTGGATGCTTCAAGTTCCTTCAAGGAGAATCACAGCATTTTATTTCCAGACGTCTAGAGTGGATCATGAATTAACCAAATTCCTTCACCTTATAGAACATCAACAATTCTAAGTGATTCCTCCTATTTCTGGCTGAAGGAGGAAATTAGAAAAGAGTGATAAAACATGCTTTTCGGGAGCATGCCAAGTCCTAGTTCAGCCATGAAGACAGAGCTCACCAAGAATCTCAGAATAGGAGCAAGATAAGGAGCCCCAGAAATCTCACTTCCATGAGGTTTGAGATCACAGGCCTTCCCATCTCCATGTTCCAACCATGGCCCAATGGATCTCAATAGCACAGGCTTAGAGAACTGATCCAGGCCATGAAAAAAACAGAAAATTCCCACCCAAGCTCCCTATAGTATCACACAAGAACTAACATGAGTTGAACACCTTCTATGTGCCAAAGAGAACTGTACCTAAAATTCCCTAATTTCTCCCTCTTTATTTATTTTTATTTTTTAAAATATTTATTTATTTATTATGTATACAATATTCTTGTCTGTGTGTATGCCCGCAGGCCAGAAGAGGGCACCAGACCCCATTACAGATGGCTGTGAGCCACCATGTGGTTGCCAGGAATTGAACTCAGGACCTTGGGAAGAGCAGTCAGTGCTCTTAACCTCTGAGCCATCTCTCCAGCCCCCTTTCTCCCTCTTTATAACACTGTAGCATAGACATTGTTGTCTTTCTCACCAGCCTGATGGATTCTTCCAAATACAGGATGTAAACATCCTGGCACAGCACTTTGCAAATATAGGCCATTAAAGGCAAAAAACACCCAGATGCCAAAGTACCTGCCATGACTTGACTTTTGCCCCCTAACACAATATGTGGAAATCCGACCCTCAAACATAACCTTTGAAAGTAGAATTGTGGCAGATTGACCCTCCATGCTCCCACAGCAACCCAAGCAACCTTCTACAGTTGGCTTCTGTCATCTACTGTCTGCTGAGAACAAAGACCCAGGCATGAATTGTGGGTGGTCTTTCTTAATCATCATGCCTTATGGATTGTAGAATCCCTAATACACGGGGTCTGTCAAACTGCAAGATTCATGTGTGAGGACTAACTAGAGCAGCCCCAGCTGTCTTAAAGCTTAATGACAAGTTCAAGAACACCCCAGACTAACCCTCTCCATGCTCTTGTCAGCCAGAGTAGCACCGTGGCTCCAAGGAGATTTTGTGTGCGTGTTCTGTGTTTTACAGCGCCAGCTCTAATAGAGAGACTGCAGAGCTAGCCCTGCTCATGTCTTCACAGTTTATTATGCGGAAAAACATGAGCCTTCTGTTTTCCTGCATTGTTAACTTGGCACCTCATTTCACGTATGGGACTTGCATTAAAAGATACTACCCTCTGGGAGTTAATCAGCCATTTAAAGAGTAAAAGTACTTTACAATCTGAAGACTCTCAGAGCTCATCTTCTGTGACAAATGATGCTATAGGCCAGGTGTGCAGAAATACTTCTGAGCTGGGTGCCTGATCTTTCAACTCTCCCTCAAACAAGACAATGATGCTGGTGAAAATCCCCTTCAAAGATGCTGAGAGCCTGAAGCTCAAGTGACACACTCAGGGTCATAGGGATGGTAACAGAACAGAAACCCATCTCTCAGACTCAAATTAGGATATTTTGTACCTAATCCATTCACACATTATTTCATTGTAATTGACAGTAATTATTATATGCATTGCGTACGGCATGATGTTTTGAAATATGGAAACATAGTGGAATAGCTAAATCAGGCTAATTAGCATATGCATTATCTCACATTTTAATTTTTTTGTAATGATAACATATGAAAAAGTCAAGGGTTTTTAAGGAACTCCTTTTCAGAGTCTCCAAGCAACAAACTTTTAAAGAAGATAACATTTTCCCCCACAAAATACTTAGAATTATTATTGTTATTTGTTGTTGTTGTGCTGTTGTTGTTTCTGTTTTCAGTTCTTTGAAAATCTCACACAGGTATACACTCTCAGCTCTGAGTGATCTTCTTCTTAGACAGCCTATGGAAGGCTACACAGTGACTGATGCCCATCCATTTGGGGGATGCCTCTTTGAAGATGCGGGTCTTCAGAGCAGGACCAAGGAACCATCTCTCCATCACTACCTTTAATAGCAGCTGTGCACCTTTGAAACAGGTGACCAAACTGAGCATTGGTGTGTCTTCATCTCTGTTCTATTGCTGTGAAGAGACACCATAACCAAGGCAACTTTTATAAAAGATAGCATTTAATTAGTGGCTGGCTTACTGTTTCAGAGGTTTAGTCCATTATCATCATTGCACTGGTGCAGTAGTTAAGAATACTATATCCTGACCCACAGACTGAGAGTAAGAGAGAAAGCACTGGCTTGGGTGTGGGCTTTTGAAAACCTCAAAGTCTACTGAGAGTGACACACTTTTTCCAGCGAGGCCACACCTTCTAATCCTTCTAATCAAGTTCTACTCCCTGGTGACCAAAGGCCTTAGTTAGGGTTTCTATTGTTATGAAGAAACACCATGAACAAAAATCAAGTTGGGAAAGAAAGGGTTTGTTTGGCTTACGCTTCCATTTCACTGTTCATCATAAAGGAAGTCAGAATAGGAACTCAGACAGGGTAGGTCCTGGAGGCAGGAGCTGATGCCGCTTACTGGCTTGCTCCTCATGGCTTGCTCCACCTGTGTTTTGGTAGAACCCAAGACTACAGCCCAGGGGTGGACCACCCACAATGGACTGGACCACCTTCACCAATCACTAATTGAGAAAATGCCTTACAGACCTGCCTACAGGCCGATGTTATAGAGACATTTTCTTAATTGAGGTTCTCTCCTCTCCAACAACTGTATCTTGTGCCATGTTGGCATAAAACTAGTCAGCATGTTAAGCATTCAAGTATATGAACCTATGGGGGTTCATTTTTATTCAAACCACACACAGTACAATGAACAGTGCCTGTAAGGACATAGCTCTTCTATATGAGTTGTCAGTCAGATTTGGAACCACACAGAAAGGATCTGAAACCTGTCCCTCCCCTTGTCAGTTGACCTTGAGTGACTGCTCTAAGCCTGTCTTCTGCTTTCTACAATGAGACCATCATCTATCTCATAGGGCACTGTTGTAATTTGAATATGTCACGTTCCACTGGAGGTTCAAGTGTTTGCGCACTTGGTCCTCAGCTGGTGGCAATGTTTCAGGTTGTGGAATCTTTGGAAACAGAGCCTTGCTAGAAGGAATGGGTCACTGGGAGTGGACCACACTCTACCTCCTGTCTCTCTTTTCTGCCTCCCTGTGTCACCATAGCTAAGAGACATCCCTGCTGACAAGTTTGGCATGATAAACTGCACCTTCAAATCACGGGCCACAAGCCCTTACCTCCTTACTTCTTATCAGGTATTTGGTTACAGCTACAAAGAAAGTAAGTAATACATGTGCGTCTAAGAATTAATCTGAGGTTATATACATGGCGTTTACATAGGGTGAGTGCATAACAAATCATGACCATCATTTTCGATTAAACCAGTCTGCCCCAATAATGTCATGAATAATAACACTAGCACCATTGATCATACAACTTCAAAAACACTCATTCCCCAGACCCCCGACCGTGGTTCAATTGGTAGAGTGCTTGCCTAGCATTCATGAAGCCCTGCCAGGCTCTGTCCCTGGTACCATATAAACTAGGTGTAATGGTGCACACTGTCATGTCAAGCACTCCAGAGGTTAAGGCAGGAGGATCAGAAGTTCAAAGACATCCTCAGCTACACGTCAAGTTTGAGACGAGGGTAGGTTCCAAAAGCATAGGCATCCAGACGTTACCCTCTGGTACCTGTTAGATGAGTTCATGGCCCAAGGCAGGCTTCAGTGTCTCTTACTTTCTCCAAGGCTAACTGCATTCCAGATACGTCCCAGTGGCACACAGCAAGGTCAGTCCTTACGATATTGCGGGAAGGAAATAATGCTATCCTGAAGACTTTTTCATTACTAGTCTATTAATTACTGCTCCATAGAGTAGGTTTCCTGAAAGGGGGGGTAACAAAAATTGTAAGCATATCTTGAAGAAGAACCAGCAAGTAATCATTAAGAGCCTCTTCCCCTCCACAGAGATGACACTACAGGAGAGAAATTGCTTCGATATTTATTGCAGTTTTACCCAGTCAACTGGCTGACTAGGATTCATATCCTAAGAGAATTTTTTTCTCATGATGTATATTTCTTTTTCATTATGCTAGCAATATCTGTTCCTTGTAGAAAAACTAGAAATTGCTGACAAGCAAAAATAATATTTAAATCACACATAATTCAACCATCCAGAGATAAACATTGCTAATATTTTTGGTGAACATTCCTTTAAATGACATTGTGTATTTATCTATTTTTGTACAAACAGAATCACATTATACATGCAACATTACAACATGGTTTATTGACTGAGCAATACCAGTGACATCTCTCTGTGTCGATAAATGTTCTTGCAGAAGGCTGTTTTCCTCCAATGATGCATAGCAGTCTGTTTTTTGAAAAAAATCAGCATATTTAAACAATCCTGAACTATCGAACCCTCAAGTCACTTCAAAATCATGTTTTAGGTACTACGAGGGCTCCCAGAAAGAGTATGTTTAGGAAGAAGACAAGCAAGGACCAGATGGCACAACAGGCTCTTGGGATGAAAGAGATCTTCAAGGACAAGAAAAGAACAACCCAAAAGCATAAAAGGAAAGGATGGTGGCCAGGCTAAGGACAAGGGAGAAGATGCTGCACAGAGGGAATAAGACAGCTGTAGAAGAGTGTGTGGCCTGGTACTTATTCTTCCAAATATTATGCTCTGCTCTTGAAATTTTAAGAGAGTATAGAACTGGGGAGATGACTCAGTCAGTAGAGTGCTTGAAGACCTGAGTTCAAATCCCCAACACCACATAAAAATTCAAGTGAGTGATATAACTGCAATTCCAGTGCTAGGAGGCAGAGACAGTCAGATCCTCCGAGTCCCCTGGCCAGCAAGACTACACACACACACACACACACACACACACACACACACACACACACCACAAGAATGAAGAGGCCAGGATAGTGGTGCACACCTTTAACCTCAGCCCTTAGAAGGCAGAGGCTGGCAGATCTCTAGATACAAGGCCAGCCTAGTCTACACACCGAGTTCCAGGCCAGCCAGGACTACACAGTAAGATCCTGTCTCAAAAATAAAAACAACAAGAAGAATTAACAGAAATGGTTGGAGGAGAGCTCATCACAAAGAAAGGAGGGACTTTTGACCCCCAAAGTAGATACCATTTGCTAATGAATATCCCCAAAAGTTCTTATGTTCCCACTGCCACCCACATGAGTCACAACCATCACTGAGCCACTTTACCCAGCCCATAAACACCAGGCTAATGTACACTTTTACAGAAACTATACACCCACTGTACAGCATGCCCACACCATCCTCCCCACCCCCCAGTTCAGCCCAAAGCTACTTTCTGGAAGCCTGACATGCCAACCAAAACTGGAGCCGGAGTCAGTCTCTCCAGGTCTAGCTTGGGCAACTGGGTGGACAGAAGTGATTTTACCTCCTTCTTTTCCTGTGTGTTCCACATGGTCATTTGCTTTTTGGTTTCAAAGTCCTCCCAGCCACTCTCTGTAACAGCACAGAATTCATCCTACCTACCTTGAGCCTCAAACACATCAACATCGTTTTTTTTTCATTATTGTTCTCCTGATTTCTTCCCACTTGTCTTTCACAAACCCAATAAAGTAGGAGGTGCTGGGGAGGTAATTGCTTTCCAGTGTGGAAGGGCTATTGTCAGCCCATTTTCTGTACAGTCCTGCGTGTCTTCTGTGGTATGGTGGCCTCTGGGGCTCCAAGTGCAACCTGCAGCTCTCTCATCCCGAAAAAAGGCTTGAGAGTTGTGCCCTGTCTCACACCCCTCCCTCTCCACTCTTACCCCCTTCCTTCACTGCAGCCAGAGTTAAAGCTGCCACCCACTGCCTTGTGAGCCTTAACTACTTATTCTCTCATGCCTTCTTGCAGGTGTGGATTCCTTATGTTTGCTCAGTTCTGAGGTCATCTACTTGCCCCTGGTAACATGAATACAATTGCTTGAATCACCTGTATTTTGAAAACCCCAGCTTAACGCAGGTCAAACTGCTCCTCATTGTGATGAGGCCTGCAAGATTAACAGAAAGGGGTCACGTGTTGACGGATGCCTTATGAGAAACATCTTATGGAACTTAAACCACAAGCAAGCTTTCCACATGGCTTCCCAAGCGTGGCCTGGTGTAAGTCCATCAGACCATCAAGCAGGAGCCCATTCACTGCCGTCTCCCTTACAGCCTGCACAGCATACTCTGGAACACCTTTTTTCTCTCTTTTTATGGGTATGTATGTGTATAGGTGTGTTCATGCATGTGTTCGGGTATGCAAGCAGATGTGTGCACAGCATGTGAAGGCCAGAAGATGACACGGATGATGTGGGATGGCCTTCTGTCTATGTGTTGCTTTTATTGGTTAATGAATAAAGAACTGCTTTGAGCCTATGGCAAGGGCAGAACAAAACTAGGCAGGAAAAGTTAGGCTGTATGCTGGGAAAAAGAGGGTGGAGTCAGAGCGAAGCCATGGAGCCACCCGAGTCAGATGCTGGGAACTTTACCCAGTAAGCCACAGCCATGTGGCGATATACAGATTAATAGAAATGGGTTAAATTAATATGAGAGTTAGCCAATAAGACGCTAGAGCTAATGGGTCAATCAGTGATTTAATTAATACAGTTTCTGTGGGATTATTTCTGGTCTAAGCTAGCCAGGTAGCCGGGAACCAACAAGCAGCCTTCCTCCAACACACGGTGTCTTCCTTAGGCATCTCTCCACTTTGTTCAGCTAGTCTTGCACTGAACCTGGAACTCACCGATTTCATCAGGCTGGATGAATAGCAAGCCCTACAGAGCCTTCTCTCTGGCTCTCCAGCATGGATTTTAGGCACATGCTACACTCCAGCACGGATTTTAGGCATGTGCTACCACACCCAGGTTTTTATGTGCATGTTCTGTGTCCAAATTCAAGACCCGATGCTTGCATGGAAAGCACTGACTGACTAAGCCATGTCCGCAGAACCCAACCACCCCTTCTGTCTTTTGAGACAGGATCTAGTTGTATAGCTCAAGTTGGCCTCAAACTCATGATCCTCCTGCCTCTGCCTCCTGGGTGATAGATTTACTGGTCTATCACACTACCCTTAGTGTCTGCTAACAGATCTTATATGGTCAACGGTTAGACACCATCCCATATAATCTGTAGCAGGTCTTACAACAAAGAATCTAAAAATAAAAGCCCCTGGAAACTGTTTGGCATAACTCTTGATGGGCAACAACTGGTAAAATTTGGTATCAAAGAATCCATCGAGGGTTGTCACATATTGGACAGCCTTTCGTGAGCATCAAAGACTTCTCCTAATGACTCAAAGTGGTGGAGTCCCATCGCAAAACTCTGAAGGGAAGAGCAAGCTCGAAAATTAAAGGGAGTCCTTAAGTTGTATCTGTTTAGTGCTATTAAATTTGCTGTAATGAGGCCCAGCCCTGCTATTCTCCTGTGTGCACATGCTCTAGAGACTGTAGTTTCTTATAAATATTTTACTAGGAAAAAAAAGTGCAAAACGAATGAGATGTGGAATGTCACGATGTGCTTCCAGATGAAACCAGACACTGACACACAATTCTGCCAGCGAAAGTACATTTCACATGAGAGCAAGGATGGGGAAAGCAAATGAAGTGTTTGTATCTGTAACAGGAGGAATGAGGGGCTGGAAATACGGCTCAAGGGTAATGCATTGCCTGGCATGCTGGAAGCCAGAGGGGAGAGGTATGGAGAGACACCTGGGTTCAGCTATGATAGCTTGAACCCTTACTTGAGAAAAATGTTGGGTGCAGCCTTAACACTGTCACAGAAGTCAGCACAAAATGAAAGAACTTCTTCTATATCCAAAATACTTGTCATGAAGCCAAGATCTAAATGACTGGGCAGGGTGCTGAATGTTGAACGTGTTCTAATAAGTCTATTGGAGGGCCAGAAAGGTGGCTCTGGAAGCAAAGGTGCTTACCAGCAAGTCTAGCGACCTGAATTCAATTCCTGGGGCATGCACAGTAGAAGGAGAGAACAAATTTTCACAAGCTGCCCTCTGACCTTCATATAAGCACTGTACTGTGCTTTGTGTGCATGGGTGTATATACAAACACACACACACACATGAATGGACATAAAAATTTTAATGTTCATTTCATACTTTCAGAATGACATCTTCTATTCTCAGAGAGAATTTGCTATCATTCATATTTTAAATGATTTTTTTGAAATTTATTTAGTACTAAATGTACTTCCAGAATTTTTACTATCAAATATTTATGTTGATATTGAGTTAATATAAACCAGGTATTTATTACATGACATGAATTATTTTCTATAAAATATCTTTGGATAATTGAATTATGACACCATATGCCAATCTACTGTTTTATACCCACTCATTGTGACCTTTGGACTAATAAGTATGTGGGATGCTATAAAGCCAGGAAAAGTTATGATGAGAAATTTCTGATGATTTCTAGAGATTTCAACTTCTCATCTTAATTCTTGAATATTCCTATCCATCTAGAGTTTGGAAGCATGAATTTCTTCCCCCTCAAAGCATCAGAAAGCTTGCATCCACAGTCCTGCTCAGTAGTCAGCAGGTCTTCATCACATGTGGGTAAACAAGCCTGTTCTTTCAAGGAAAGCATGGTGGGAGTGGGGCGGGGAGAAAAATAAGGTAATAGAACAGATGTGTCCTGAAAACAGACAGAAACCAGCGGGGAAGGAAGAGACCATTGAGAAAAGGCAGGGAGGGTAGTTGGGGGTGGTAGTGAAAGCAAAACTCTTAGGGAAACACCACAGTAGACCCATGACTTTGTATGCTAACTTTAAAAATTAAGTTTAAAAGCCAGGTGGTGGTGGTGGCACACGCCTTTAATCCTAGCACTCAGGAGGTAGAGGCAGGCAGATCTGAGTTCGAGGCCAGCCTGGTCTACAAAGCGAGTTCCAGGACAACCAGGGCCAAACAGACTATCCTGTCTCAAAAAGGCAAAAATAAAGTAATTTTAAAAATAGCATTTGCCTCTTTCTGCTGCGCAAATATATTGTCACTTTACTTCTCTAAATTAGACCAAAACTTCCATAACGAATAAGATTTCATCTTAGCCTGGATTCACAGAGCCAGAGCCTGAGAAAGGACTGGGTCCTAATGTTCCACCAGGCAGATGGAGTCCTTGAGCTTTGGCGGTGGTTCTCAACCTCTGGGTCCTGGCCCTCCTGGAGGTGGGCGGTCACATATCACATATCAGATATTTACATTGTGATTAACAACAGCAGCCAAGTTGCAGTTATGAAGTAGTAACTTTATGGGGGTCCCTACACCAAGAGAAACTGTGCTAAAGAGTCGCAGCATTAGGCAGGTTGAGAATGCCGCCCTAGTGTGTTATTAAGCAAGAGAAAACAGAAGTGGAACCAGGAGGAATGGGAAGCCATACCGGAAACCACACAGTATAGGGCTGGACCACTTCACAAGTTAAACTATCATATACACCCAGGGGCTACCCACCTCTTACCTATTTACTTTTACTTCTTCAGTTTTATTTCCTTATTGCAAATACTGCTTTCTGAACCAATAGCCTTTCTGTTCTAACTTTAATTGCTCACTGAGCTTGAAGACCAGCAGATACCCTGGCACTATTCTAACCCACCATCTTCGGGAAGCCATTAATTCTCTTTTGTTTTCTTTCTCTCTTAAAAAGAAATATAGCGCCGGGCGGTGGTGGCGCAAGCCTTTAATCCCAGCACTCGGGAGGCAGAGGCAGG
>JAQHUG010000204.1:3063591-3089044 GCA_028555095.1 Dicrostonyx torquatus | reverse complement strand
CAGATGGATCTCTGTGAGTTCAAGTCCACCCTAGGCTACACAAGATCAATGCAGAAACAAATCGAGGTGGTGGTGGTGGCTCACACCTGTAATTCCAGTCCCACACCTTTAATCCCAGCACTAGAAGGAACATAAAATGGAAGGAGAGAGAGGCTTAGTCTCTTTAGTTTTGTGGTCGCCCAGCCTTGGTAGAGATAAGACTTCTCTAGTGGCTTGACTGCTTTGCTTTTCTGGGTTTTGGGTTGAACCCAAATTTCTCTCTCTGGGTTTTTATAATCATACTACAAACACACTGACTCATCATTCTAGTTTCAGTAGATCCACAATTGCCCGTGTATTTAATGGCACACATTTCCACAACTGGAATAACATCATATTCAAAAGTGGACATAATCGACATATTTTCTAGGACTGGGGATATTTTCAAATAAATGATAGTGAGTAACATTATAGCAACAATCCTTGTCTAAAGAGACTCTGTTTTGCATGCATGTGTCTGTTTGTGTGCAAGCATGTGTCTATGTGTGTGTGTGCACATCTGTCTGTGTTTATGTGTGCTGTACATGCACCTATGTATATATCTGTGTGTATGCATGTGTATATGTGCATGCATGTATCTGTGTGTGTATGTGTGTGTGCGTGTGTCTGTGTTTGTGTGTGTTGTACATGCACCTATGTATATATCTGTGTGCATGCATGTGTCTGTCTATCATGCATGTATCTGCGTATGCATGTATGTGTCTATGTTTGTGTGTCCGTGCATGTGTCTGTGTTTGTGTGTGCTGTACATGTACCTATGTGCATGCATGTGGAGGCCAGAGGTCAGCATTGGATGTCTTCCTTGATGACTCCCACTTTAATTTTTGAGGTAGGATCTCTCACTGAACCTGAAGCTTTTTGATTCAGTAAGGCCGGCTGGCCAATAGGCCTCCAAGGACCCAGCCCCACATCCCAGAAACTGGGGTTACCAACACCATGCCTCAATTTTATATGGGTGTTTGGGATTCAAATGCAGGTCCTTATCCTTCTATGGTAGGCATTTCATTGCCTGGGCCATCTCCCCACCTAGCTCCAAAAGAAATTTCCAAAATGTGAATTTTAAGGAGAAGGACATGCTCTAGGAGCTTGGTATACAATGCAGGAAGGGGGAGGGGAAGCAAAGAAATGCCAGCACAGAGATCAGTGTAAACTAATACTTTCTGCCAAAAGTGAAAGACATCCCAACTCTATTAATTCTTTCATTGCTGTGGCAAAATTCTGGACTGCAGCAACTTAAAGGATCACATCCCAGAGGGCACAATCCAGTGCGGAGTGGGAGGCGTGGCAGCTAGGTCAGCACGGTCAATGGTGGCAGCAGCTTGCAGTGAGGCTCGTCCACATCTTGATGGATCAGGAAGTGGAGAGCTAGACCAGAGGCAGGGCAGGGCTAAAGCTGCCAAAGGCTTGCCCCTGGTGATGCACATCTCCCTGTCAGGCCCCGTGTCCCAAAGTTTTCATTAAACAGCAGCACCAGCTGGATCGCAAGTGTTCACACACACAAGCCTTGGGGGGACATTTCACAGGGAAAGCACAGCACCAACTTGCTAAACAAAGGCTGGAGTGGCTTTGATCCTTCCAGATAAGGGAAATGGGGGAGGAGGGAGAGAGAGAGAGGAGAGCTGTCCTCCTTTCATGAGTGATGGCAGCCCCCATCCTGAAGTTACCTGGTGACTATAAGCTCCCGGGCAACTTATCACCATACAAAAAGATACTTGGTCATTTTGAGGATTCATGTATGAAAAAAAAATTGTCAAAAAATGAAATAGGATAGCACCTAAGGGTACAGATATTGAAATATTAGACCCATGGAAGTGGATTCAGGTATGCTACCTAACCCTTCAAAAGGCAGAAATGTGCCCCAAACTTGAGACAAGCTATTCGAAGGGATGTCTATGCTATCTATGACTGGGATCAGGAGATAAAAACAGAAAGGAAAGGGACATTTGGGGCCAGGTCTGAGGGGAGGGAAGTCTTTGTGGCTCTTTTACACTGTCAAACATGGCTCACCTATATATATGGAGAACATATATATAAAAAATAAATAACAAAAAAGACCAGCACGGTGCTAGAATGTCATCCTGTGGTTAGTAATTGGCTAAGTCCACCATCAAACTACGTGGCTCAGTCTTCCAGGGTCAACAACAGTCTCAATAAGCTTCACCCTCACAGGTATCAATGCGGTGTAACTGAGCTAAGAGACAATACCAGTTCTTTCTCTGCCATCTTTTGAGATGTTAGCATAACATTGCCTTTCCCTCGCTTCTTGTATAACCCTCTCGCTCGTTCCTTCCATCTCTTTATTAACTACTTTTCAGGGTAAGTGGTGGTGGCAGTGGGAAGAGGGGAAGGAGAGGGAACTGGGATTGGTATGTAAAATGGGAAAATATTGTTTTAAAAAAGAAACAGAGAGACATGAATGCTGGTCCTCAACTTACTTTCTCCTCTTTGTTTGGCCTGGAACCACAGTTCATGAGACTGTGCCATGGGTGGGTTAGGGTGGGTCCTCCCACCTCAAATAACTGATCTAGAACCTCCCTCAAAGACAAGTCCAGAGGCTTGTCTCCGTGGTGATTCCAGAGGTTGTCAAGCTGTCAATCAGTATGAACCGCCGCACCTTACTTACCTTACTTCTTCTGTACACAAACTTTTTTCCATGTTTGGAAGAGACACTAGGTTTGTCGCTCCACTCATTAGGCTGCAGGCAACAGCAGGAGAGGAGTCCAGCAAGAGTCTCTCCTCAGACAGTCATCTTTGAGACCAGCTGGGAAGGTGGCAGAAGTAAAGAACTAAAGGGCTGGGTCTAGCCCCCAGACAGCAACTACATCCACTGGTAACCCTAGTTTTGCCAGGGAGGGTAGAGGCATAGTCCACTATCCCCAGGCCCTTAGGACTCCTGACACAAGATTTAAAAAAAAAAAAAAAAAAAAAAACCCATCCAACTCCTTGCTTAGGAATCATCTTGCTTCCAACATTTGTAGTTATAACCTTGGTCCTGTGACCACTGCATCAGGTAAGGGAAGAAAGAGGTGATATGGGGTGGGTGGTGGTGGTAGGGAATGCAGTCATTATACTAGGGTGCTCTTCCTTGACAAGAATCGCATGGTTATATCAGCATCCCCCCTTCTCGCTTTCCCTAGAGGGCAGGCCAGGGTTGTGACAAAGGGTGAGCCCCCACCTCCTGCCTTTCCCTCTCCCCATTTTAGATGGCCAGAGTTTCATTGTCTACTCTACTTCATTCCATGCAGGAAAAACAGAGAGAGGGTGAGATGTGGAATGAAAAGGGTTCAACCCATCTTTATATAAGACACTCTTTTTGATCAGGTGGTGGTGGCGCACGCCTTTAATCCCAGCACTAGTGGGGCAGAGGCAGGCGGATATCAAAGTTCAAGACCAGCCTGATCTACAGAGTTAGTTCAAGGACAGCCAGGGCTACACAGAGAAACTCTGTCTTTAAAAAAGAAAGGAAGGAAGGAAGGAGGGAGAAAGGGAGAAAGAAAAGGAGGAAGGAAGAAAAAAGGAAGGAAAGAAGACAGAAAATCACTTAGGAGATAACAACACAGCCATTCATGAGGGGGAACCACACTTATCTATGGGTATAAGTATTTAGAATACATTAGACATGATATTGGTTTAGGAAAATGAGTTGGCTCTTCTCTAGTTCCCATGACCTCTCCAGTGGTGGGTAGCTGCTTAGGTTTACAGTTCCAGGCATGAATTCCTTCCTAGGCCTTAAATGCAATTAGGCAATTTTGATTACCTTTGCTAATCAAATCACTTTTAATGTTAGCATTCCTCTTTTGGGGGAGGAAGTCATTCCTCATTCTTCTGAGGAGGACAATTCTGACATCCAGTTTCGCTTTATCCTCCTACTTCTGTCTCTCCCAATATTAGAGCTTGGATGCTGGGTCACACATCTCTAGCAATGCAGCATTTCTTTCTTTCTTTCTTTCTTTCTTTCTTTCTTCCTTCCTTCCTTCCTTCCTTCCTTTCTTCCTTTCTTTCTTTTTGTTTTTGTTTTATGTTTTTCAAGACAGGGTCCCTCTGTAGCTTGGGAGCCTGTCCCGGGCTGGCCTCAAACTCACAGAGATGCAATGCAGCATTTCTAACCTAAGAAGCTCCATCAGGGACATCCAGGCACAGTTCTCTATGACATATTGTCAGAAGCAAGGCTAAAATGGAAGGAGAGTCAAGAAAGGAGGTCCATTTAATCACTTAATCCCTCCTGAAGAACAACAGCAAAGTGGGCATCACCCAGGGCTTCCCTGAGGAGTCCACACAATCCATTTCACAATGGCGCTTAAGGTTCATTATTGGGAGTCCTGTGTGGATCTGCCCTCCCTTTAAGAGCCCCTCTACTATAGTATTCGG
Organism: Dicrostonyx torquatus; assembly: GCA_028555095.1. NCBI lineage: Eukaryota > Metazoa > Chordata > Mammalia > Rodentia > Cricetidae > Dicrostonyx > Dicrostonyx torquatus. Next base: position 3,084,637 of record JAQHUG010000204.1, on the reverse strand, counting down.
GGTTACAAGCTCTTGCTCAGCTGGTGTTTATTGAGTACCTACTATGTGCCTGCTGCTGGGCCCAGAGCTCTGGGAGACTAATGAGTACTCAACATCTTTGGTCTTTCAGAACCTACCAGTTGGGGGATAAGAGGCGCGCCCCAAGACCATGGTAGAATGACTTGAAGCAGGAGATAAGCGCTCTTCTCTGAGCTCACACTGGGTCTGAAGTTTGGACCGGCCTGATTAAACCTGCTGGGCAGCTCCTGAGAGGTCATTCTGAGCATCTCTTCACACCAAAGCCCTCCACATAAACGGCTGTTTGTGAAGCCGCCCTGCCAGCAGTTAACCGTTAACTGCAACTGACACCATCAAAATGGGAAATTATTGAGCTTTTTGTTGTAAAAGGTTTCTGAACCACCTATTAGCCCGGCCAATTTTCCTGCTGAAGCATGTAAAACGGTCATTTTGAGTCACAAGGAATCAGCCGCAGGCTCAACTGGAGCTACTTTTGTGCAAGAGGGCAAAAGTGAGTTTCAAGCCAGAGGGAGGTGGGAGCACCCAACCCCACTACCTTCCTAGGTCCCTAAAACTAAAGGTGCATCTGTCGCTCGTAAATCACAGTCACTCTTTGCAAACATACCTTTCAGATTGGACAGACATCCAGTGTGAAAAAAATATGGAAACAACTTTGGGTTCAAAACACATCCCTGCCACTGTTAGCTCTGTGACTTTGTTCCATGGATATCTCCATTGCAAAACGGATGGTAGGAAGCCTGCCACGAAGCTGTTGGGGGGTCAGTGTTATAATACAAGGAAAGCACAGAGTGCTGAACAGTAGCCAGTAGCTATGAATGTCCCTCCCTTCTAGATTCAGGAAGTTTTGTTCTTCTCTGGCTCTACCCCAACCCACAACTTTAATATTCTAGGATGTCATTCATTTGGTATTGAGAGAAGCTTTGACGAGTACACAGTGGTGCTGAAATTTAGAAGGGAGAGAGAATATTGAGATCAATGAGGGCTTAATGAAACATGAATAAATGCTAGAGTCACGGGGCTTATTGTGGAAGAAGGGGCAGAAACATTGTAGGAGCCAGAGGTAGTGGATGTCTACAGTGAATCAGTATTTACAGAACATGACAGCACCACTGTACACATGAGCTCACAGTGGCTATGGCTGCATACATGAGACCTGCATGAGATCAAGCCAGACGGAATCCCAGCATGGACAGGGGGAAGGGCACATGAAGTCCCAACCCTAGCTAAAGAGTTCTTGGCCAGCTGGGCGGTGGTGGCGCACGTCTTTAATCCCAGCACTCGGGAGGCAGAGGCAGGCGGATCTTTGTGAGTTCGAGACCAGCCTGGTCTACAAGAGCTAGCGCAGGCTCCAAAGCCACAGAGAAACCCTGTCTCAAAAAAAAAACGGAAAAAAAAAGAGTTCTTGGCCACTGACGGCTGCTAGAAGAGGGAGAAACCATTTTCTTCTGGGATGCAGCTTCAGAGAGGCTGCCCTCAGCATGCTCCAGCAAATGCCCCTCTACCCAAGTACAGACAGGCAACCCTAAGTGAGACTCCGTGGGTGGAGAGAGAGAGCAGACAGGGATGAGGAACATGAAGTTGGGAGGGAAAGTGGAGAGTGAGATATGAGAGGAACTGTAGGGAAAAAGGGGGTGATTTTGATCAGGACATACTATACGCATGTATGAAATTGTCAAACGATAAAAACAAAACAAAACCAAAAACTAGAACCAAAGCTTAGCAAGTGTTCAAGCTTTGGGTGACCTGCGAAAAGAGGGAAGGACCAAGTGGAGGGCTGCCTCTGGCAGCAAAGCTGAGAGGCGGAAGCAGAAGCAACATCATGTGGTTGAAGACTACAACCTGACTCTGGAAAGAAGGGAAGCAAGGGGACCTGTGCACCAAGCACCTATATGCACACATGTAGGCCAAACATGGCATCCAGTCCTCCCAGAAAGCCCTATTAAGTGGGTGCATTAATTCCATCCCACAATTATTTATTGACCACCATCTTCCTCGCTAGGACTTAAAAGACGGTAATGTGCTAAAAGCTGTGTAACCAACAAGTGGCAGAGTTAGAACACACAGCCACGGCCTACGCAAAGCACCAAGCTTGCATTTTTCCAGCTACACATTGCTACCTCCACAGAGGGAGCAATAAATAAGTAGCATGAGAGTGCGCAGCATTCAGGGAACTAGTAAGTTAGTTATGTAATACCAGACAGTTGTAAGGTTTGGGCTCATAAGGTTAATGACTGGGAAGTCCCTACAGCTTGCAGTCTGCAAGTTATGAACCCAGAGAAATTGGTGGTAAAGTTCAAACAGCTGATAGGCAAAGACCTAACACTTATGATTCTAGTCTAAGTCCACAGGCCTGAGAAACGAGGAGTACTGAAGGCAGGTAGGGGTGCTTGTTCCAGTGCAAAAGGCAAGCAATACTCCATCCACCCTTTCGTTCTACTCAGGCCTTCAACAAAAAGGAGATCACTCATATTGGTGAAAGCAAACTGCTCTACCCGAGCCACCAACCCCAGTTATGACGCCTTCTGGAAACATTTCTCAGAAACACAGAAATAATGGTTACACGGATACCCAGGCATCTCATAGCCCAGGCAGGTTGACAGGGAAAATAAAGCATCGTAGGGTAGATTGCAGAGGACTAGACAAACAGGTAGATGTGTTTCTAATCATTGCAATGAACAGAGGGAAGTCGCTGGATGGTCTAGATAAATACTAGTTGGTTACTCTATTAGTCTTCGTATTGAATTCTAAATATATGGCTAGCCATGTAAAGGGATATCATTTATCAATGATTTTAAATGACAACGAAATACAATTTCTGATAATCCAGACTAAGGGGGATGTGTCAACCAGATGTAATACGCAATCCTTCACTGGGCCCATTGCCTGCAGAAAAAAAAATGTTTTATAAAGGACATTATGTTTTGATTGATAAAATTGGGAAAATGATGCTAGGACAGTAGGTTAGCTAAAAAATATCCTATCCATGTTAAATTATCTAAATTTGATACTGAAGAAAAAGAACATTCCTTACTCTTAGGAAATACAAGCTAGAATATAAAAGGATAAGGACTGAGCTGTTTGTCATCATGAACAGAGAGATAGGTAGATACAGATACATACATATATAGATGATAGAGAGATAATACATAGGTAGATAGATATATAAAGAGTTGATAGATGTATAGACAGATAAGAAGAGAGACAGGCCAGGCAGTGGTGGCTCATGCCTTTAATCCCAGCACTTGGGAGGCAGAAGTAGGCAGATCTCTGTGAGTTCGGGACCAGCCTGGTCTACGAGAGCTAGTTCTAGGACAGTTAGGGCTGCTACACAAAGAACTCTGTCTCAAAAAAGGGAGAGAGATACATAAATATATAGATTATAGATAGATACAAACTACATATATTATATATAGATAGGAATATACATGCATGTGTAGATGATATACACAGATAAATACATACATACATAAATGTAGATAGATAATAGAAAGTAGATGAGGGATTGGTGGATAGGTAGTTGATAGGTGACAGAAAGACAGATGACAGATAGTGAGGCAACATATTGACTACAAGTTAAAATAGATTAAACCTTGTCAAATATTCTTCATACTGTTCTGCAAACTCTACAGTTTTTCAGTTGTTTCTCAATAAAATTTCAGAAAAAAGACAAAATATTTGTAGCCACTTTTAATAATTGATAATTAATGCCTTGGTCAGATATTTGAGGTCTAAACATGATTTTTTTTAATAAAACTCTAACCTAACATGTTTCCCTTTATAAAAATAAAATGTATCTGAAGTCTAGGAAGAAAGTAGGAAACCTAATGAGTATTTGATGCCTTCTGTGCTCTTTACAGATTTTCACAGTTAATCTCTAAAACAAAGTCTTCAAGGTAGACTTAATTGTCAGTTCCCAAATCCTGAAACTGAGCTCAAGGGACCCAAATGAAGCTCCTAAGGAAAGAAGTAAAAACTGATTTTGAGTCCAGATCCAGTCAATGTTCAGACTGCCACACTGAATGTTCATCATTAAATGCTCATTTGGTATGAAAATATCACAATCATCTCATAATTTATATATAAAATAAAAATGTATTCAATATAATATTTTGCCTTTGACACTAAGCATTCTTTTCCCAGCTCATTCTAAAATCATATCTGCCACTGAATGCTAATTTTGCACATATACCCTTAAAGCTTTGATGGACAAGCTGAGTAATGAAACCAAGGAAAAGGAGCACCAGCCAGAGGTCATGGCCACACAGTATACATACATACATACATACATACATACATACATATATATTGTATACATATATACACACTTCTACCCGTATTTCACATATGATTGCACTTGGACCCTTGCTGTCTGGGTTAATCACACTTTCTGAAACCAGCAAAACCAAGAGAAGACACACAGGTCTATAGAGAAAAGTTTTCTATAAGGGATTGCCTCACAGGATTATGGAAGCCCCAAAATCCTGCAATCTATTGTGTAGATGCTGACCCAACAAAGCCAGAGGAGTAAATCCAGACCAGAGTCGGGTGTGGTGATACAGGCCAGTATCGCCAGCACTGAAGAGATGGAGGTAGGAGCATCAGGAGTTCAAGGCTATCCCTTAGCTATAAAGTGGGTTCAGGGCCAGTCTGGGTTCATGAGAGCCTGTCTCAAAAGACATAATTATTATTGCTGTTGTTATTCATGGAGCCAGGAGGGATGGTAGTGTTAGTTACAGCCAAAGACCAGGACTAGCGGGATGGCTCAGAGGCTGGTGATCTGAGTTTGATCCCTGGAATCCACATTGTAGGAAAGAACCAACTTCTGCAGGCTAACCTCTGACTTTAGCACACACACACACACCACAATAATAATTAAAAATATTTAACCCACAATCCAAAGAATCAAGCCCCAGTTTTGGAGGTCCAGAGAAGATGGCCATTCAGGCTCCAGAAGAGAAAGCAAAGCCATTCTTGCCCTGCATCTTCGCTCCATCAGGACCTCAACATGCTGGATGATGCTCCCCCACATCAGTGAGGATAGATCCTTTTTACTCGATAAACCCATCTCTTCCAAAAACATCTCCCAGCACACCCAGAAACAAAGCCTTGCCAGCTAATCTGGGGCCAGGAAAGCTGACACAAATTAACCATCGAATTCCCTACCAGCCCAGACCCTCGCTCTCTCGGTCTGGAACAGTGTCCTTCCACCCTTTCAGGTATCACCAGGGACTACAGGAGCTCAGGCCCCAGGACAAATCAGGACCACCTACTGCCCCATCTCCCCAGGCAACCTTCCCCAATGGTGTGCTCCACTGGGTTGAGTTCCTTTGTCCTGTTCACTGTTGTGACTCCAAACAAAGATGTGAAAGCAGACAGAGAGTTCAGAGACCACAGAGGATGGCAGCAGATAGGAAAAGAAGTGTCAGCTAAGGCAGCCTTGACTTCATCTTTTCCCTGCTATGGTGGCATTTTGAAATTTTTCTATTACTCATTTAGATTCCAATCTCTGAGCTTTCCCTCTCCTCCTCTCTTCCAGCTCCTAAAGTCAAACAGATTTTTCTCAGCAAAATAACCCTCAGTTACTACCAGGGACAGACTGGTATGTGGGCTACAGCAGATGTACGCGACAAGTTCTACAGGCATTTTAAAGGGTTCGGTGTCAAGATAAAATTTGTCTAATGTTGCATTTCCTCTCAAGTGCAATTTATCTTCCCTTAGATGTCAAAGTCCTTATAAATATTAGATATCCTTTTTTTTTTTTTTTACCCCGCAAACCTAGTTTGTTATTTTACCCCTGTTCAGGACAAGTTTCGGAATTAAATTGACTCTTTCACTTCTGCTTATCAATTCAGATTTATTTTCAATTTTTTTCTCCCTTTGCATTGAAATTCAGTGTGTATCTGACATTTTGAAAAACAATGTCAATTAGAATTCAGCACTTCTGTGAAAGCCATTTGTCCCCAAATGCCTTTTTGCTCACCTCTTGGTGGACTTATGTCTTAGGAAAACCAATACTGGCTATAAAGTCTGACTGTTTGTACCCCAGAAAAAACTTTTCAGAGTCATGAGGCTTTGGCCGGGACCCAGCAAAGAGCCCCACCCAGCTTCTAGGGCTCGGAAGTCCAATGGTGGTACAGTATTGGCACTCAAAAGCTGTCACCTGTGCCAGATCGTTTGATGTGGCGACCCAGAAGTGGCTGGAGCACAGAACCACAAACAGTTCATGTCACAGTGGGGTGTCCAACTGACAAAGTCTGGGCCTCCTGGTAAGACTTAGGAAAACCAGTGTGTAAACAATGACGTCAGAAGTCAGAAGCCTTGGGGATCTACAGATCAGAAACACATACTAGATGGTGGCTGAAGCAGACGCAGCCACCAAAAGGGACAACAGCCTTTTAGGGTTCTGGTCTTTTTATAAGGCTTTAAAATGGGCAGAGTCCAAACCTGTCAACCTATTTGTGCTTTAAAAAAGAAAAAGAGAAAAAAGAAAAAGAAAAAAATGAAAAAAAAAAGGCCCAGGAACAGGCGGCTTCCTGTGAAGCATCCCCCTGCTTCCCAACTGAAATGACTCAGCCCTCCCAGCTCTGCACAGCACTAGTGTGCCTTATTTACAACCCTTGAAATATCCGATGTGGAAGTGTTTTGTAAACTGAAAAGCATTACACAAATGTCAGGTGTTGGGGGCTTGGCAGGGGAGCAATAGATAATGCATCTCTTCCATTCCCGAGTCAGGAACCAATTGAGAGACTCGGGAGCCAGACGGAGAGTGACAGTCAGACTTATTGCCGATAACAGCTGGCTTGGAATCAGGGCACCATGAACTCACTCGGGGCTTCTCCCCTGAGTTACAACCATTAACCCAGTGAAGGAGGTTGCATTCATGGTGGAGACATGTGGGCTAAAGAGCCTATGTGGGCTAAAGAAAGGTGCCATTCTCCAGAAGAGGCCTGAGTGGGGAGCAGAGGCCGGCCCAATGTGTTACCTTCAGAGAAAACAGAAGGTGTGGTCAAGAAGGGGCCTGTGCTGTTGTCCCTTATGTGTGTGTGTGGTAGACTGTGGGCTACACATCAAGGACGTACGAGTCCTCTGGGGACTTGCAATCTAGGAGAAACTATCATCAATGCGAAAGTGACAGCACAAGCATTAGGATGGGTGGGCTGATTCTGCCTTAGTGGGTTGGAAAAGCTTCACAGAGCTGGTGATAATCAAGTTGGCTCTCCGAGTATGCATAGAAGCTCAGCAGATGGAGAAGAAAGGGAATTATTCCCACTAAAGAAAGCAGCAGAGCAAAGCCAGGAAAGACCAACCCCTTTATGGGATGAAATGAGACAGAGAAATGAGCACCAGCAGCCACCAGAGAGAGGAAACTGGATACTGTCATCCTGCCTTACCCCAGGGCCAAAGGCACAGCTTGATAGCTCAGTTCTTTATAAAATAAGGCAAATAGTTTTTCCTTTCTAATTCTCTACTACAGTAATGAAAGGTTTTCTGGGTTTGGGTTTGGGGTTATTGTTATTTGGATAGGTTTTTGTTTCTTGACAGGGTCTCACTATGTTGCCCTGGCTGGCCTGGTACTCACAGAAATCCACCTGCCACTTCTTCCTGAGTACTGAAATTAAGGGCGTGCACCACCACGCCCAGTCTTGTTTAAGGTTGTTTGCTTTGTTTTGTTGTTGTTGTTGTTGTTGTTTGAGACAGAGAATCCTGTTGTAGCCCAGGATGACCCCAATCTTGTGGTTGTTCTCAAGTGCTGGGGTTCAAGACACGACCTACCTTACCTAGCTTCTCTTTCTTTTTTTATTTAATTTTTAATTATTTTGTGTATATGAGTGTTTTTCCAGTGTGTATGCGTGTGCACTACATACATGTATGTCTGATGCCCGTGGAACTCAGAAGACATGTTGGTTCCCATGAAACAGGAGTCATGGAGGGTTGTAAACCAGTGCATGGGAGCTAGGAATTTAACCTGGATCCTCTGCAAGAGCAACAAGAACAAATTATCCAGCACCCAAATTTTCCTTCATACAAATAAATAAATAAATAAATCTTGGAAGCGAACTTGAAAAGGTCACCTGTGTGAACTCAGACACAGTGACAGGATTCATTGACGAAATGCACAGCAGTTCTGGGGCTAGAAGGATAGCTCAGCAGTTAAGATCACTTACTGCTCAGCAGGGGCCCCACTTCCCAGCACCCATATGGCAAGACTCACAACTACCTGTAACTCCAGCTCCAGGGAATCTGCTGCCCTCTTCTGGCTTCCATGAGCACCTGCATACATATAACATAGACATATACACATATACTAAAATTTTTAAATCTTTTTTTTTTAACAAAGTAAAGTGTCATCGGGCTATGGTGGTACACACCTTTAAACCCAAAACTTGGGAGGCAGAGGTAGGTGGATCTCTGAGTTTGAGGCCAGCTTGGTCTCCAGAGCAAGTTCCAGGACAACCAGAGCTATGCACAGAGAAACCCTGTCTCAAACAAACAAACAGACAGACAAAAATACAGGGTGATAGACAATAGAAAATAAGAGCAGATACAATTCTTTATTCATATTTCATTACACATTAAAGGGAACTTGTATCCTAAAGGGAACTTGTATCCTATTGTATCCTATAAATGTATCCTATTGTATCCTATAAATGTATTGGTTGTTCCAGAGTAAAACCCACATCCAAGCACACCTTCCTATATGTGCTACTCCCTGTATATCGAAAAGCAAGGGGTTTGACTACTCCCTCCCAACTTACACATCTTCAGGATCCCTGTACATTGTGGGTCCGAGGAATGTTTCCAAGTTGCTGCCTTTTAGAGACTGGAACTAAATCCATTTGTTATATGAATTTTTTCAAAACAGCTTCTAAGATCCAAGCCCAGCCTTTACTATGAGCTCAAAGATGTCATAGTCACTGTATCAGTTTCTATCACCTCCCCTAAGCAGAAGCCTCTCAAGTGCCCCACCTGCCCGTCATCAGCTCAAGAGTTATCTGTGGTTCCTCGTGTCTCAGCTGGGCTTCACACCAGCATCCTCGCTAAACTAACAACAACGGCTACCCTGGGCCAGACTGTTTCTAAATGTCAGCCTGCCCTCACCCTCCACATGGCGACCGCTTCTGTTCCCAGGAGCCTTTTGTTCTCATTATGACTCAGGGTGCTGAATTGCTCAGAAAGAAACAGTACACACACACACCTGAAACAAAACGACGAGAGTTTAATACAGCAAAGAATTATAGCAAAAAACAATGAAGGCTCTCAATGGGTAAGTGGATGAACAAATTGCTGAAATTAAATATTAGTGATTAGCAACCAGGGGAAATTTTTACCCTCTCAAGTACTCAAAGCAGTACAAAGTGAAACAATGGTAAAATAAAATTTTTGAAGAAAGATATTTGAGGGGCTGGAGAGATGGCTCAGCTGTTAAGAACACTAACTGCTCTACCAGTGGACCCAGGTTCAATTCCCAGCACTCACATGAAAGCTTACAATTGTCTGTAACTCCATTCCAGGAAACCTGACACCCACACATACAGACATGCACGCAAGTAAAATACCAATGCACATAAAATAAAATTAATTAATTATTTTTTAAAAAAAATTTGAAAGATAATATCCATGGGTATCAAGATTTAGAAAGACAGATATTTTCGTACACTTCAGTATAATCTTTGGTGAGAACAATTTCAGGATAAATGCTTCCAACCTTTGATTCTAACGATAAAATTAGAATCAGAATGTATGCATAAGGACACATATCATTATTTATATTACTTAAATACAAAACAATAGCAGTAGCCTTAATGTCTTCTGTCTTTACCTGTTTGTTTGTTGACATGAGGTCTTCACTATGTAGCCCACGCTGGCCTCAAACCTCCCCTGCCTCAGCCTCCCACTTAATATCTATTCCTTTTTGCATTGTTTTGTCTTTTTTCTCTCTCTCTTGGAGATTTAGCTTGCTAGCTAAGCATCTACACTGAACTACATACCCCAGCCTTCTTTTGTATTTTCACTTTGAGACAAGGTCTCACTAAGTTACCCAGTTTGGCTTTGAACTCTGTAAATCAGGCAGCCCTGAAACTTGTGGTTCTCCTGCCTCAGCCTCCCCAGTGCTGGGATTATAGACCTATGCCACTGGGCCCAGCTCAATGTTATCATGATTGTTGTTTTTTAAGTGAATTAGTACTAAGTATGCTAATAAAGATTTTAATACATAACAAAATATATTTGTATACATATGTAGCATAGTTATCCAAATAAAGTTATGCCTAGAGAAAGGATAGGAGGAGATAAGCTAAAATACCAGGGTGCTATTACTTTCATTTTCCTGTTATTCAAATTGTCTTTAATAAGAATGTGTCATAGCTATGATAGGGATTAAAGATTTAAGAGACACTGGAATCTGGAATCAAGAATCCTGGCTTCTCCTCCAAGTTCGACCACTTAAAGAATTATCAAGCCTCCTGTAATGTATGTCATTTCTCTAAGTGTAATTTTTCTTTTCTGGAAGTCTCTGGAATGTGCCAGTGTAGCCAGTCTGAGCTGGTTGTCATAATCCCTTTCCCTGTAAGCTTACAGATGGAACATTTGCCCAGATGGAAAAGGTGGAGTCTTATGCTTATCAAGTTGCTGCCACGACCAGTATGTTCCCACTCATTATCACTTACCTGTTGGTTCAGGTGGTATCATGGGACAGCAATCAGGCTGAGGCTGTCCAACCATCCCTCAGATCTTCATCCAGCTCCTCTACATCCTGGACAAGATGCATGCTTAGCTCTGTGACAAAGCACACTTGTTTCTCCTGTGGGAGATCTATTTGACCACAAAGTCAAACGCAGCAGAAATGACAAAGATCTGGCCCATACCCACAGATAACAGCTCAGACCTTTGAATACCATCTTGTCCTGACCCTTCTAGACTTCAATTTTATATACCTGCTCCAAGATAAAACACAAAGACATCTCCCAGGGTTATGTAAGGTCAAATACATATAATAGTGAAATACACAAATATCTAGTGACTTTGTTCCTCTGGCTGAACTGTGACTGATAGAAGTGTGAGGTGGGGTTTATTAATTAAAGTCCACAATTCCACCTAGAAGATTTGGGGATTTATTTGCTAGAGTTTAAGATTCAATCCAGTCCTTGAGATTCTGTGTTCAGAATCAGTTGAAAATCCAAAGGATTGTCATTTCTTTTTTTTTTTTTTTTTGGTTTTTTGAGACAGGGTTTCTCTGTGGCTTTGGAGCCTGCGCTGGAACTAGCTCTTGTAGACCAGGCTGGCCTCAAACTCACAGAGATCCGCCTGCCTCTGCCTCCCGAGTGCTGGGATTAAAGGCGTGCGCCACCACTGGACGGCAAGGATCGCCATTTCTACACAAAGCTCACACCTATGTTGGCTGAACAATTAAGAAAGTGACCAGTATGCGTGGTTATTTCCTTCCCTTTCAGAACCTCATAATCTCATAAAAAGGTAAAAAGAATGTGAAAAGTGATGTGTGATTCCCCTCTGTATGCTGTGATTACCATTAATAAAGAAAGAAACTGCTTTGGACCTATAGCAGGGCAGAACTTAGTTAGGCAGGGAAAACTAAACTGAATGCTGGAAGAAAGGAGGCGGAGTGATGAGAAGCCATGTATCCCAGAGACAGACATCAGATTGAACTTTACCCAGTAAGCCACGTGGCGATACACAGATTAATAAAAATGTGTTGCACGAGGAGGGTGGCCCTTTGTTTGTCCTGGCTGCCCAGCTAGTTTACACCTGAAATAACCACACAGAAATTGTATTAATTAAATCACTGCCTGGCCCATTATCTCTAGCCTCTTATTGGCTAACTCTCACATCTTGATTTAACCCATTTCTATTAATCTGTATATCACCATGAGGTCATGGCTTACTGGGAAAGATTCAGCATGTCTGATTCTGGTGGCTCCATGGCAGTTCTCCCACTTTCTCCCAGAATTCAGTTCTGTCTTCTTTGCCTACCTAAATTTTGCCCTATCAACTAGGCCAAGGCAGTTTCTTTATTCACTATCCAATGAAAGCAACACATAAACAGAAGGAGCTCCTACACCAGAAATGGGTTAAATTAATATGTAAGAGTTAGTCAATAAGAAACTAGAGTCTATATGCCAAGCAGTGATTTAATTAATACGGTTTCTCTGTGGTTATTTTGGAGCTGAGCAGCCGGGAACCAACAAGCAGCTCTTTACAACAGAATGGGATAAACACAAAGGCCAAGAAACGAGAAGGGTGCAAAGAGAGGCTGGATGACATGAAGCAAATGAAATAACAGTGTTCTAGTTTGAATACCAAATGTCCTGACAGGCTCCTGTATTGAAGTCTAAGTTCCCAGTTGGTGGCCCTTTTGGAGGAGGTTCTGGAAAATTAAGAAAGGGTGAGGCAGAATTAGCAGAGATCCAGTATCTGCCAGTGACAACAGGACTTAGCTGAAGGAAGTGAGTCAGTGGGGCTCTCCAAAGGCTGTCTCTGGTCCCCAGTTCCTTCCTCACTCCTTAACTTCTGTTTGGTTTGTTTCCTGTCTGCCATGAGGAGAACAGCCTCCTCCTCCACATGCTGCCACCAGGATACTTTGTCTCGCCAGGAAATGATAAAAGCAAGGACCATGAGCTGAAATCTCTGAAACTGCCTAATGGTGACTAAATACAAGCAGTGACTAATGAATGAAAACACAGGAAGGGAAACCTAGGATACAGGTGAAAGGGTCTTCTGGGCCTTGGAGAATGCAGGGAACTCTATGCACAGGTGTGGGGAGTGGTCCTAGCCCACGAGGGAGAGTTCAATGTCTGTATAATAAACACACAGACAAGCCACTCCAGCTCCTCCTTCCTACAGCGAGCAGACCAACAGCAACCAGGACTGCTCTCCAAAAACTTAGAAAAAAAATCTCTTTTTTCAATTTTGAAAAACTTGAATAAAATATACTTAACATAAAATGTTCCCATCCTGGAGTTGTGAGATAGTTCAGTGGGTAAAGGACATTGCTACCAAACCTGTTGACCTAAATTCAATACCTGGTAGCCTCATGGTAGAAGGGGAGAACTAACTGACTCAAGTTATCCTCTGTCATTTACATAGTCAGTTTTGTGTGTGTGTGTGTGTGTGTGTGATAAATAAATAAATAAATGAAAAATTCATCATATTGGGGCTGGCAAGATTGCTCAGTGGTTAAGAGCACTTGTTCTGGCAGAGGATCCAGATTTGAATCCCAGCACCCACATGCATGATGGCTCACAACCATCTTTAACCCCAGTTTTAGGGTATCCAATTCCATCTTCCAACCTCCAAGAACACCGGGTAAGCATGCGGTATGCGTATATACATGTAGGCAAAACACTCACGCACACACATAAATTAAATTAATAAATCTGAAAACATTTAAATATACCATCTTAACCATTTTTAAGCCCACAGTTCAATGTCAACTGTGCGGCCTTCTTTGGCATTTCTCTCCATCCCTCTTTTTATCTGGTAAAGCCAAAATTCTACCCATTGAACAATAACTTCCAATTCTCTCTCTCTAACCCTTGTCAAACCCTTTCTCCCTGTCTCTGTAATGTCTGACTACTCGAAATGTCTTGTGTAAGTGGGGCAGTACAGTTTACCTCTCTTGTGATTGGCTACTTCAAGTAGCACAATACCCTCAGACTCCACCCATCTGCATTGTGGCCTCTTCCATTGGACATACAAACTGCCTCTGACTTAAGATTTCATCTCAACAGTGGTAGGAACAGTACTGTGGGATGGGGGGATTGTTTTGCTTTGTTTCCTTTTTTCCAGGCTAGTGATTTGTGACCCAGTACTCTCTTTGTCATACTGGGAAGTAGCCATGAGCTACTATTCCTGGTCAGAGAGGTTATACTGAGGATAAACAACCAACACTTCACAACACTGTGTTGCTAAGCTCTGGTATTTGGAGGCTGGATATTCTGAATTGACTTTTAAGGTCTCATGGTCTCAATTTGCACTGGATGTATGGGAACATGGTCCCATTCTGCCTTGGAAAATATCACAATATACCACACTTGGCTTAATCAGTAATCTGTTGATCAAAACTTGGATTGCTTCCATGTTTTAGCTATTGTAACTATTTCTGATATGAACATATGTGCACAAACATCTCTTTATAATACTGATTTCAGCTGGGTATGTACGTATGAGTAGACTTGAATTACATGCCAATTCTGTGTTCCCTTTTTTTTTTTTTTTTTGGAATTGCCACACTGATTTCTATAGCAGCTACCCATTTCACATTCTCATAATTTCTCTGCCGCCTTAACTACACTCACTGTTTTCTGGGTAGCTTTCTATTGTTGTATGTTTGTTTATTTGTTTGTTTGTTTGGTGAAACAGGGCCTCACTATGTATGCTTGCCTGGAACTTGCTATGTAAACCAGGCTAGCCTCAAACTCAATAGCGATCCACCTGCCTCTGTCTCCCAAGGGCTAGGATTAAGGCGTTTGTCATCACACCTAACTGTTTTTTAAACAGCAGCCATCCTAACAAGTAAAGAATGTGTTTTTGTTAATTTTTTGTTGCTGTGAAAAGTATCATGAGCACAAGTAACTTAAGGGAAAGGGGTTACTTTTACTTAGGCAGCGAAGGCAGGATGCAGGGGGATTACATTTCCTGTGCACACAGGAAGCAGAGAGCAAGGACAGGAAGAAGGGAAAAGCTGTGAACTTCTAAAGCTGCCCTCAGAGACCTATTTCCTCCAACAAGTCTCCACCTCCTGAAGGTTCTTTAACCTCCCCAACAGCACCATCAAACATCTGAACACTGGTGCCTATGGGGGACACTTCTCATTCAAATCACCAATGAATTTTTTTTTTTAAATAAAAATAAAGTCCAAAAATGTTTAGTTGTTCTCGAGGGCTGAAGAAATGATTTAACCAGTTAAGTGCTTGCTTCATGGAATAAGGACCTGAGTTTGATGCCAGAACCCACATTTAAAAAGCCAAGCCCAGTGATGCAGGCTTATAGTCCCAGTGCAGGAAGAGCATGGGCAGGCAGATCCCAGGGGCTCACTGACTGGCCTTGTCTAGTCCAAATAGCAATCCTAGGTCAGTGGGGAAATAAGGTGACCAGCACCAGAGCAATGATGCCAGCAATTGACCACTGGCCTCTGGACATAAGCATACACATACTTGCACATCTGTACACACGTGTGTCCGCACACATGAACACTCACACTATTTCATTGTTCTCAACTTTAAAACTCATGTGTGAAAAATTAGAGCAGCTAGCTAGCAGTTCCTCCATCCAGCTAAACTTTCCATTTGATCCCAGTAAATGATACACCATCACCACCACACCCCTGCACAACATCTCATTCCCCACCCATCTCATTCAGAGGCTGACAGCAAACCATCCCTGTTCTATACACAGAACTCCAAATGCACTCTCTTTAGTGCTGTGGTAGTTTGTTTGAGCAAAATATATAATATTTACAAAGTAAGTGTAAAGATCAAACACCAAAAAAGACTCCCCCAAAGAATAAAGATTCTTTTAATGCACAGGAAAGAGCTAAAAGGACAAAATAAAATCTGTAAAACCAAGAATTACATTTTATAAGTAAACAAGGCATAAGTGAACAAGAAAGAGTTCTTTGAATTTAAAAAAATAAAGTCTGACTGTGCAATTGCAGAAATATTTAAAGTATAATGGATGGCCTGAAGTAGAAAAATGAAAGTATCTCTCTGAGCAGAAATAAAAAAGATTTGAAAAGTGAGAGATGATATTTTTTATTAAGCAGAATTATGTAAGGCCATTTCTTACAAGTAATTAGAGAATTTTTAGGAGCAAGTAATCAACCATGTCCAATCAATCAAGTCCAATATCAGATAGATAAGTGTTCTAGAAAGAGATGGTAAAGAAAGCAGACCCTACTAAGGACATAATAGAGTATCTAGAACTGAAGGACCCAAGGGTTTCAAGAGGCCTTCTATAGACAGCCCCTACCCACACGTGACATCATGAAATCTCAGAGCACGAGGGGCAAGGAGCTTGGAAAGATATGAAGAAGAGGGAAAAGGATAACAGATTGCCCAGAAAGGGACAGAAATCTATCAGCCTGGCATCAGGCAGAGAATCAAAATGAGGGAAGAGAAGCAAACTGTGGAGGGGACACGATTTCCAGCCTAGGACTCTATTCCCAGGTTGAAAGTGAACAGGGCACTTCTGAGTAGCCATTGTTGAAAGCTACTGATCACAACCTCTTTTGGACACTCCTCGAAGACAGAACCCAGAAGATAATGTGGGTACCGAACAAGAGTGGAGGCCTGGGCTCAGAAGACAGACCAAATCCCATGCAGGAGGGCAAAGACACAAAGGTTTTAGGAATGAACCCCAGGAGAAGTGTGGCTTCGAGTGTGTAAATACCATGCCTGAGATACAAAGAACATGGAGAAAAGAATCTGTTTGAATAAATGGCAAATCATTGTCTCCAGTGAACAGCAAAGTGGTAATGATGTTCATGGGCCCACAGAGAATACAACCAAGGCCAGCAGTTTGCACATCAGTCAGCACGCTTCCATGGTCATAATAATGTAGGTGAAGCTTGCCAGCTTGAAGCTTATAGAGTCTGCATGTGGAGAAGTCATGGGAAGGTTTGAAGTGGTTAAGGAATAAAGTGTAGCCATCCTTGAAAGGAAAGGAGGAGGCAAGGGTGGAAGACAAGAAGAGATGAGGCCAAAACAAAGACTTGGTACACCCAGACTAGAATAAAAAATAAAGAGTGGCCTGGTGGTGGTCGAGTACGCCTTTCATCCCAGCACTCAGGGAGGCAGAGGCAGGTGGATCTCTGTGAGTCCAAAGCCAGCCTGATCTACAGAGTGAGTTCCAGGATAGCCAGAGATACACAGTGAAACCCTACCTCAAAAAAAAAAAAAAAGGAAGGAAGGAAGGAAGCATGTCAGGGCCAGCTCATTGCCTCACTGGGTAAAGATATTTACCACCAAAACTGACAGTGAGTTTGATCCCTAGGGCCCACATGGTAGAAGTAAAAAATGGAATCTATAGCTTGACACTCAAGCACAGTGGCACACTCTCACTCATAATAGATAGATAGATAGGTAGATAGATAGATAGATGGATGGATGGATGGATAGATAGATAGAGTAACTTTAAAAAACCTACCTTAAAAAAATAAATGAAGTATGCCATTTAGACACCACATAAAAGCTAGTACGGTGGCACATGCCAGAAATCCCAGCAGTCAGGAAGTAGAGGTAGTAGGATTAAAAGTCCACAGTCATCCTTAGCTACAAAGTAAATTGAAGGCAACCTGAGCTATAAGAAACCCTGTCTCAGCCGGGCGGTGGTGGCGCACGCCTTTAATCCCAGCACTCGGGAGGCAGAGGCAGGCGGATCTCTGTGAGTTCGAGACCAGCCTGGTCTCTACAAGAGCTAGTTCCAGGACAGGCTCCAAAGCCATAGAGAAACCCTGTCTCGAAAAACAAAACAAAAAAAAAACAACAAAAAAAAAACAAGAAACCCTGTCTCAAACAAAAAGAAATAATAAGGAGGAAAGTAGGGGAAGTATGGATTTTTTTGTTTTGGTTTTTGTTTTTGGAGACAAATTTTCTCTGTGTAACAGCCCTGGCTGTCCTGAAATTAACTCTGTAGACCAGGCTGACCTCGAACTAACTGAGATCTATTTTCCTCTGCCTCATGAGTGCTAGGATTAAAGGTGTGTGCCAACATCACCTAGCAGGGGTAGGAATCTTAATGGCTCTTTAGTGCCAGAAGGAGCCTTGGGGACAGAACTGGGGACAGAATTGTTCCTAGCATTTGCTATTATGCAATCAAGGCTTAATTTTGGTATCTGTCTGTTTTCAGGACCTAGGAAATCCTACTTAGCCTCACAGATTCCATCTTAAAAAGGGCCTCCATCTTAAGACATCTGGTGACGGGAGGCTTTCAGTTCCAGAGAAAACCCAAAGAATGTGCTGTGGCAGAGAAATTTAAACAACCCCCTAGATATAGTCAATCAGAAGACAGGACAATAAAACTTACAAGGTTCAGGTGTTTTTGCAGACATTCTGTAGGCAGTTTGTGGTTTCAAGCCAATAGCCTGACCAATGATTTTAAAAACTGCCTCATCCCATACCCCCGGCCCAGTCCTGAACTGCCAAAACATGGGATTCCCTGCTTGTGGGTTTTTCCTTTAAAAACTCTGTAGAAGGGAGGCCCCTAGTTAGTTCCCAGCCACTTAGCCCTGAAATAATCACACAGAAACCATTTTAATTAAATCACTGCTTGGCCCATGAGCTCTAGCTTTTTATTGGCTAACTCTTACATATTAATTTAAACCATCTCCATTAATCTGTGTATCACCATGTGGCTATGACTTACTAGGTAAAGTTCCCAGAGTCTGTCTCTGGTGGCAGCTACATAGCTTCTCTCTGACCCCACCCCCTTCCTCCCAGCATTCAGCATTCTCCCTGCCTACCTCAATTCTTTTGCCCTATGAGGCCAAACCAGTTTTCTTTATTAATTAACCAATCGTATTCACAGCATACAAAGGGAAATCTACATCAAAACTCACCCTCCCCTGAGTTCAGGACTGCATTCCCTCCATCCACTATGGGTTGCAGACCAAGCTCGAGCTTGTCAACAAAGACCTTTGTATGTTTGCCTCAGGAGCTCCTCCTTGGTGGTCTCATTGGGTGATCTCACAACACAGGCATAATATTTGGTGCGTTCTCTGGGAACCCCTACTACCCCTCAGACCCCAGCCAGCGCACCCAAATCGGTAACTGTGATCAATAGCGGTTAGAGCAGATGCACTGGACAAACATGATCACAAGGGGCTGGAAGATGCTCCAGACCCCAGTGTGTGGGGATGGAGAACCCTACATCTGTCTAATTGAGCACAGAGAGCCTCAGGTTTGGACAGTGTTTGGGTGCACAAGTGGGTAGCTCCCATGGCATGAGGACAAGCTGTCTTTTTATTTTCAGTCTCTTTGCTTTCAGTCTTGTTGGGGCAAACTTTTTTTCTATGTGTCTTAGTCACCTGTGGTGTCTGTATTTGTGTTCCTGACTGTGACAAATGCTACAAGACAGATGACTTCTTCTCCCCTAGACTTACTCTCAATTCATTACAAGAATGTCAACATGTGGGCTCACTATCTCTCAGTCCTTTTGCAGGTCAGAATGACCAACTTTCAGGGTTGACTGCCCCCTCCCAGAGAGAACTTTCAACCTGATCCTCATAGGAGCAGTAAAGGACATTGTCTTTAGGTCACAGATGAGGCATCCCGACCAAGAACATCCCAACATAGTGGTCTGAAGAGACCTGGTAGAGGATCCCCCTCCTGGATTAAACCATTCTTTCCCAGGCAGGTTAAGGTCTTCTTGACTGCTGCCAAGAAGGATCTGCCTGCCAAGATCCCTGCAGCCCCCAAGCTGGAGATCCTGCAAGGAGACAACACAGAAGAGGATATTTTCCCCCTCCTGCCTATGCCCCTGACCCTGGCAAACCTGTTCCATCATCAGCTCCACCACCAATTCAGCTGGCCCCTCCTCCACCAGCCCTGACTGCGGTAGAGGAGGGACAAGCCTATGGGACCCATAGCTGCAGAGGAGATGCCCTTGACGCGGGGACCACAATCTATGCCCTCAGGATTGTAGGACCCCCAAAACAGGATGGGAATCAGCCACATCACTACTGGCCCTTTGCCACTAGTGATCTTTACAATCGGAAAGCCTAAAATGCTCACTTCTCAGAAAACTCTAAGGAACTGATTGGCCTCTTTGAGACAATTTTTTTCTCCCATAAACCCACTTGGGATGATTGCCAGCAGCTTTTGCAGGTCCTCTTCACGATGGAGGAGTGAGATTGGACACAGACCAGGGCTCCACTGAGAGCCAACCACTAACCAGGCTCTCAAAGATGCAGCCTTTCCCAGCATGGAACTGCATCATGGCTGAAGGTAGGGGGGTATCCTGGTCTATCACCGGACTCTGTTGGCCGGTCTCAAAGCAGCCCCAAGACAGCCTGCAAATTTGAGTAAAGTCTATGATGTAAGACAGGGAGCAGATGACAGCCCAGTGACATTCCTGGAGTGCCTCTAGGAGGCTTTCAGGAGGTAGACATGATCCATAGTCCCAGGAAAATGCCACTGCAACGACCCTAGCTTTCATATTAGCCAGTCAGATCTGGAAGTTACAGAGGCTAGAGCAGCTTAGACAGAAAAGTATCAGGGATGTAGTAGCGGTGGTGAGAAATTGTATAATGTAAGGGATAGTGCCAAGGAAACGGAAATTAAAAAGGAGCGTCACAAGAACCAACCCCTCACTAATGTGCTGCTGGCCACTACTGCAGAACCGCTGGAGCCTAGGAGGCAACTGCCACGCCTGGCGACTGGAGAGGAGGACAAGAAACTGAAAGGTAACAAAGAAAGGCTCCAGCTGGGAAAGAACCAATGCATGTATTGTAAAAAGAAAGGACACTGGACCAAAGAGTGGCCCCAGAAGGCGGTTAGAGGCAACACTAAGTTCCTTAGCCAGTGGTATGTGAACAGTGTTTATGGGAGTCTGGGTTTGCCCACCCCACCCCACCCCAAGCCCAGGGTAACATTAAGAGTGGAGGGGAAACCAGTTGACTTCATAGTGGACACAGGAACTCAGAACTCAGTGTTACTAAGGGCTGATAGGCCCATGATAGAGAAAAAGACCTGGGTCCAGGTTGCCCCTGGAATTAAACCTTGTTCATAGACTGCCCGAAGAACGGTGGACTTGCAAGTAGGAAGGCAACACCCTCATTCCTGGTCATCATAGAACACCCATACTCCTTGTTGGGCCATGACTTACTGATCAAAATGAAAGCCCAGATCATTTTTCTAATGGAGGAGCTAAGCTGCTTAGATGGGAAAGCAATTCATGTACTGGTGACAAGTAGTTTGGCTGAAGAGCACAGGCTGTATCAGATACCCACTGGGCCTGACTGATGTGGGATGCCCCTCTGTATGCTGTGGATATGTTTTATTACCATTAGTTAATT
>JAQHUG010000204.1:3025089-3062616 GCA_028555095.1 Dicrostonyx torquatus | reverse complement strand
GTAGGCACACACTCAGGTCCCCTAAGACCTCACAACAATGACTCTACTGTCCAACCTATAGTCCCTCACCATTCGCCCAGCATGGAGCAATTGCTAAGCTGGGAGACCAGGGTGTGTCAGACACTGACAACAATCTATGAGTCTATGAGCCAAAGAATATCAGTTCACGGGGCAATGCCAGGCATTGTGTGATTTTTACCATTAGAGAGGGCTTGGAGGGTCCCATCTAAGTATTCACACAATACAATAAGTATACAATAAGTATAGACAGGGTCTATAATCTTCAAGATGAATGTATTAGGCCACCTTCCCCAGACATGGATTGGGTACAGCATGAGAGAACACATAACAAGAACCCATCATTCTTCTAACCCATCTGTCCTTATCTACTTCCTTCTAACCCAACTGCCTGCTCGTCCATCTACTTCTTTTCACCCATATTTCCCATCATCTATTCTTTTTTTTTTTTTTTTTTTTTTTTGGTTTTTCGAGACAGGGTTTCTCTGTGGCTTTGGAGCCTGCACTGGAACTAGCTCTTGTAGACCAGGCTAGTCTTGAACTCACAAAGATCCACCTGCATCTGCTTCCCAAGTGCTGGGATTAAAGGTGTGTGCCACCACCGCTCAAGGATACATCTTAAAGGAAGAGCAACACTGACTCTCAGACACACGGAATGAGACAATACTTCAGATCCCAACACTATTATCGCCAGGCAGATGAGAGAGTTCTTAGGCTCTGCGGGTTTCTGCCACCTGTGGATCCCAGGCTTTGCAGAACTGACCAAGCCCTTATATGAGGCCACCAAAAGAAAGACAGGAATTTATTTGGACTAAGGACCAACAGTTGGCCTTTGAAAAACTCAAACAAAGCCTGTTCTCAGGCCCGGCACTGAGTCTGCCAGATGTGACCAAACTGTTTCACCTACATGTAGAGAAAAGCAAAGGGATAGCCAAGTGAGTCCTGATCCAAACACTTGGTCCCTGATAATGGCCCCATAGCCTACCTGTCAAAGGAACTGGAGCTTGTGACGACTGGATGGCCACCTGCCTCCGCATGATAGTGGCCATGGCCCAACTGGTCAAGGATGCTGACAAGCTGATCTTGGGAGAAAGTCTTACCATAACCACCCCCCATACACTTAAGGAAGTTCTCAAGCAACCCCTCAGTCAGTGGCTGAGCAATGCCAGGATGACCCATTATCAGACTCCATTGCTGAACGCTGCCAGAATAACTTTCCAGGTGCCCTCAGCTCTGAATCTGGCTACTCCACTGGCCAATTCTGACCTAGAAGCACCATTGCACGACTGTCCCAGGATCCTGGCCCAGGCACACAGCATTAGGCCAGACTTTCAGGACACCCCACTGCCCGACACGGAAGTTATCTTGTATACTGATGGCAACAGCTTCATGCAGGACGGCAGGCAGTATGTGGGGGCAGCAATCACCACCAAAGAGGAAGTAATGTGGGCAGAGTCAAGGGCAACTGGGACCTCCATCCAATGGGCGGAGCTGATAGCCCTAACTAAGGCACTAGAACTAGGACAAGGGCAGAAAGTTAATGTCTACACTGACAGCCAGCACATGTACATAGGTCAATATACAAAGAAAGGGGACTGCTAACCATGGGAGGAAAAACCATCAAAAATAAAGATGAAATCCTGGACCGCCTCAAAGCCCTATGGTTACATAAGAAACTGGTCATCATCCATTGCCCATCCCCAGGATAAACAACCTGCCAGACAACCTGGCAGGTGGCACACCAGACTAATGTAGTCTCTGCACATGTACTGGTAGACCCAGGGGCCCTTAATGTGCCAAGAACCCTGGGTACACTGAGGAAGACCTTGCCTGGATTAATACCCTTCCTATGACTGCGTGTCTAGACAGGTGGTGGAGAGTTGCAGACAGTAAAATTCTCCTGCCTGAACAGCTGAGAAAGAGACTGCTCAACAAGATCCATCGATCCTCTCATAAGGGAACACAGAGGATACAGGACTTGGTTAGACAGTCAAAAGTCAAAATCAAAGATGTACAACAAAAAATTATAAATATTTGTCACCAACTGTTAAGCCTGTCAGCTCACCAACGTTGTTGCCAACCTTAAAAACCCTGGATCTCGACTCAGAGGAAAGAAGCCTGAAGACTCCTGGGAAGTAGACTTCACTGAGATAAAACCTGGCAAATATGGTTACAGGTATTTGCTAGTATTTGCAGATACTTTTGCAGGGTGAACAAAGGTTTTCCCCACCAAATATGAAACAGTACAAGGAGAAGAAGTTACTTGAAGACATCCTGCCCAGGTATGGCTTTCCAACGATAAGGACAAACAGTGGATCAGCTTTTGTGTCCCAGGTAAGTCAAGAGTTTAGCCACCTTTCTGGGAGTGATTGGAAGTTGCATTGTGCCTACAGACCCCAGAGTTCAGGACAGGTAGAAAGGATGAACAGACCTCTAAAAGAGGCCCTAACTAAATTGACCTTGGAGACTCGGGTGGACTGGGTGGCTCTCCACATTCCCTCCATCCGCTGTGTCGGAGTGTTGGGCTGCGGACCAAGCTCAAGCCTGTCAACAGAGACGCTTGTGTGTTTGTGTCGGAAACCATCTCCTTAGTGGTCCCATTGGGGAATCTCATGACATGGGCACAATAGGATCAGACCCTCTGTAATTGGAGTCAATCTGTTAACTGCCATGTGGGTGCTGAGACTCAAACCTGGATCCTCTGTCAGAGCAACAAGTGCTCTGAACTGCTGAGCCATATCTCCAGTCCCTCTTCAATTGTGCTTCATCATATTTTTAAGACAGGGTCTCTCATTTTGGCTAGACTGGGGATCCTCCTGTCTCCATTTCCCCAGAACTGAGATTATAGACATGCTGCCATACCAGCTTTTTATATGGGTTCGTAAGATCTGAACTGAAGTTCTCATGTCTGGGTGGCAAGCACTTTGACAATGGAATCATCTCCCTAGCCCCTAAGTTTCAGTCTCTTCTTCATCCAATCATCTCCATTGGCCCTGTTCATTGACTCCCAGTCCTTAAGGATGGTTAGCTGCCATTGTATGACCCACAGGGAGCCTTTGTCTATAAATAATACCCTCTGTGGTGATGGAAACAGACCCTAGCCCATGAGTGACAGGACCTGAGGTCTCCTCCAGACTACTTATCGGAATGACTTCTAGCAAGGCACTTAGGGTGTCCTGGAAGATGACTACCAGTCCCTAACTCCATGTTGGGCCAAGACTCTGGGATCCAGCATGCCTGAGGTCTAGGGAATAGGGCCTTCCCTCCCCTGTACCATTATTCAGCCCTCACTCAGACCCTCTTAATGGGGGAAACAGCAGCTATCTCACAAACAGCAGCTATCTGACCAGGGGAAACAGGATCAATAATTGGATCACTATGTATTTCAAGTTCAAACACCCTGATTTCCAACTGAACAGATTCAAAATCGGCTCCAAAGAGGACTCACACAAGCTGAATAAGTTCACCCAATTCATGCTCAGCCATTTCCTAATCCTCTCCCAATCAGCAATGTTTCTGACCCAACACAAACCCTAACAAGTCCC
This sequence comes from Dicrostonyx torquatus, assembly GCA_028555095.1. Lineage (NCBI taxonomy): Eukaryota > Metazoa > Chordata > Mammalia > Rodentia > Cricetidae > Dicrostonyx > Dicrostonyx torquatus. The sequence goes on along the minus strand of JAQHUG010000204.1, from coordinate 3,059,053 downwards.
TGCGAGACTCCCTCTCCACTCGAAAGCCCTCTTCTCTGCGCAGACTGTTTCATGGCCTCTTGCCTGCTTCTGCCAACCCTAGTCACTGGTTTCTATTTTTCCTATTTAGCAACAGAACCTGAGCTTAAGGGCCCTTCTTCCGTGATCAAGGAGGCCTTTTGATCTATCTGTGGCAAGGATACACCAGCTGTCCGTGTTTGAAGACAGCTCCAGATCCACTGACATCTTCAAGACCAAGGATGCAATAAAGGAAGATAGAGGAGCTTTGATGTCTCCTGTGAGCCTGGCAGGAAGAGGAAGTGATGATTCTATTAGGTTCCTTTCCCTGCTGTAACTAAAGCAACTTAAGGAAGGAGAGGTTAATTTTTGTCTTACAGTTTGAGGGCACAGTGCATCGTGGCAAGGAAGGTGTGGCATCAGCGGGCTGGTCACATGGTGTCCACAGTCAGGAAGCAGAGAGAGACCAATTTTGGTGCTCTGCTAGCTTTCTCCTTATTATTCAGTCTGGGAACCCAGCCTATGAGACGGCACCACCCATTTTCCTGGTGAGAGTTCCCTCCTGAGTTAAACCTCTCCCTTTGCAAACATTCCCAGGCACCATGTGTCTCTTAGATGATTCCAAATGCAGTCACACTGACCATAAAGATTCACCATGAGCCGGGCGGTGGTGGCGCATGCCTTTAATCCCAGCACTCGGGAGGCAGAGGCAGGAGGATCTCTGTGAGTTCGAGACCAGCCTGGTCTACAAGAGCTAGTTCCAGGAAAGGCTCCAAAGCCACAGAGAAACCCTGTCTCGAAAAACCAAAAATAAAAAAAAAGACTCACCATGACAAAGATATTGACCCCGAGAGGGACAGAAGACTAAAAATCAAAAAAATATCAATGTTCAAATCACTGATTTAAGCTAGGCATCATGGCTCATAATTCCAGCATTCAGGACACTGAGGCAGAAGAATCACTATGCGTTCAAGATTGATCTGGACTGCAGAATGAATTTAAAGCCAGTGTTGTGGGACTTGTTCAAACAATCACACATGAAAGAGAGAGAAAAGGGGATGGAGGAGGGCAGGGGAAGGCATAGCAGTTACTTTCCTGTTCTGTGATAAACACCATGACCAAGACAACTCACAGAAGGAAGAATTTACCTGGGTTTTCAGTTTCAGAAGGTTGAAATCCATGATGGCAGAACAAAGGCATGTTGGTGAGAGCAGGAAGGTGAGGGCCTCATATCTTGAACCACAAGCATGAAGTAGAAAGAACGAACTAAAAATGGTGTGAGTATTTAAATTCTCGAAGCCCCACCTCTAGTGACATGCTTCCTCCAACATAGCCATACTTCATAAGACTTCCCAAACAGCCTTGCCATCTCAGGACCAAGTATTCAAATGGCCAAGGTGATGGAGACTATCTTGCTAAAATCACCACAGAGGGAGATGAAGAAACAGAAGGAGAGAAAGGGGAGAAGGAAAAAGAAAGAAAATGCTGGCATGGCTTCCAACAACCCAGAGGACGTTGCCTGTCCCATCTCTAAAAGACTCTTCTGTCTAGTGAGGAAGATAGTTACATGAGACAGAGCTGGTGATTTGCATTTTAAAAAGACTAATGGAACACACCTAGACAGTTCCAAGGAAGAATCCATTGATTATGTCTGGTGGGGGAAGCAAGACAAATGCTAAAAGTAAGTAAAACTTGAAGACTTTTAAGATATTCAGTTGTACTAAACAATGGTAAAATGTTTGACATCTTCATCAAACATTGTGGTTTAGTCTCCTGTATCCCACGTGGTACCTGAATCCAGATCTGTTCATTAACACTGTATTGAAATATCAACTGAGCCTGTGTGCAAGGCACAGCAATATATGGTTTCAAAACTGGAAAGACCTTGCTGGGCTTCCACAAGTTCTGGTAGGACAGACAGGTAGACAGATGGCAACATAGTAAAGTGTGACTCCCACAGCAGAGCACCGAGAGCCCACGGTACAAAAGGTGTGTGGAACTTAACCCAGGGTAGAGAGAGGAGAGAAAAATTAGAGACAGAATTAAGAGTACAATATTCTAATCAATGCTAGAGATAACCAAGACAAGCTGGGACATGACAAGAAGAACATTCTGGAGCAATACAAGCAAAGGCAGAATAGATACAGAATTTATAGAGTCTTTAAGAACATGCCAAGCCATAGAGTAGATAGAACTTGAGAAAGTGCCAGGAGCGTGGCATGAGTGCCATGTGGGATATGTGGGCAGGGTTACAAAACACAAGGCTTGAAAACTAGAGTGAAGCAAACCCTGCAAGGACCTTCTTTATCCACACAGGACCCTTCTGTGGACTACGACACATTCCATATCTAATAGCTCTGAGAGGATCGGTCATCTTCCTCATTTTTGGATCACCAGTCTTCTGCATCCCCAGAAAATTTCCCAAAGTTAAAAGTACCACATTAAAATTAAATTGAGCTGGGGAGATAGCTCAGTTAGTAAAGAACTTGTCAGACAATCATAAGGGCCTGAGTTCTTAAGTTCCCCAGGATGCACTTAAAAATTAAGTGTGGTCCTGTAAGAATGGCCAAGATCAAAAAAACTGATGACAGCTTATGCTGGAGAGGTTGTGGGGAAAGGGAACACTTCTTCATTGCTGGTGGGAATGTAAGCTGGTACAACCCCTTTGGATGTCAGTGTGACTATTTCTCAGAAAATTAGGAAACAACCTTCCTCAAAACCCAGTAATACCACTCTTGAGTATATATCCAAAGGATGCTCAATTGTGCCACAATGATATGTGCTCAACTATGTTCATAGCAGCTTTGTTTGTCATAACCAGAACCTGAAAACAACCTAAATGCCCCTCGACCGAAGAATGGATAAGGAAAATGTGGTACATTTACACAATGGAGTACTACACAGCAGAAAAAAATAATGACATCTTGAATTTTGCAGGAAAATGGATGGAACTAGAAAACACTATTTTGAGTGAGGTAACTCAGATACAGAAAGACAATTATCACATGTACTCACTCATAGGTGGTTTTTAAACAGAAAGCAAAGAAAACCAGCCTACAAGCCACAATCCCAGAGAACTTAGACAACAATGAGGACACTAAGAGAGACTAACATAGATCTAATCTACATGAGAAGTAGAAAAAGACAAGATCTCCTGAGTAAATTGGGAGCATGGGGACCTTGGAGGAAGGTTAAAGAGGGGGAGGGGAAAGGCAGGGAGGAGAGCAAAGAAAAATAAAAATCAATTAAAAAATATATCCACAAAAAAATTAGGTGTGGCAATATGGCTCTAATCCCAGTTCTAGGAAGGTAGAAATAGGCAGATCCTTGGAGCACACTGGCAATTCAGCCAACTGGTAAGCTCCAGGTTCAGTATGAGACTCTGTCACAAAAAAATAGGGAGTGGGTTGTGATGACTCACACCTTTAATTTCAGCACTCATGAGACAGAGGCAGGTAGATCTTGTGAGTTCAAGGCCAGCCTCATCTACAGAGTGAGTTCCAGGACAACTATGGCTGTTATACAGAGAAAGCCTGTCTCAGAAAACAAAATAAAAACAAAACTATATATATATATATATATATATATATATATGGGATGATTGAGAAATACAACCCACATTGACCTCTCAACTCCACACTCACAAACACATACATACACATACATACATACACATGCATATATATATCATACTCTCACACACATTTGAGTCCAGTAACTAAGGTACTGAGTACCCAGTGAACTACCTAGTATAACTCCATGAAATCAAGGAACTTATATTTAAGATATATTCAAAAATTGAACTGGGTAGGATGCAATGAGTAGCTGGAAGTATCTGTTAGCTAAGGAGACTTGGTTGCCAGAGCATTCCACACAAAATGACAAAAACAGAAAAGAAAGCTGATTCCTCCATATAACTGAGGATCCCGCACTGGAGTAAAATTCACTCGATGCATCCAGACCTCCCTATGAACCACCTTGTTCAACACAAACAAGAGATTTTCTTTCCCAGGTCACCAGACTGTTATAACCATCCTGAGGCAACCACAGAGACAGGAGGAGGCCACACACTAATGAGGTCTCTCAGCCAATCTCTGAGGCAAGGAAGACAAGAGTTGCCTTAATCCTCCTTAACTAATCAGGACCAACCACTTGGGCAATGGGTAGAGTGTATTTCGCCCCAACCTCAAAATAACATCCTCAAACTAAATCTGTCAATGTCAAAAGCAAAGGGGAAGGGAGGGATGGATGCTGGGTAAGCAGCTTGCCCTTGTCCCTAACAGAGAATGAGGGTGCAAAGCAGCTTGAAAGCCTCTAGTTCTGGTTACCACCCAAACAGAGACTGGAAGAGTGAAGACAGAGAAAATTCACTCTTGGGTCTGAGGCGACTAGACACATGTATTGATAGCCAGCGATAAGTTTGGAGCTTTCCAGTAACCCACACACAAGTGAAACCACAACTAATTGGTCCCCCGGTTTTTCACAACCCCATGCCACATCTCTTTGGAGTTCTGAAACACTGCATGGTTATTGATTAGCCATTAGTGATTCCCTCTGTCCCTGCATGTGTATTTCCTCTTCCTGTTTAGGATAGCAGCCTCCAAATGACTGGAAATGGGGCTGAGCAGGTGCAGATCGGAAGAAAAAACATTCTTCTTAATGTGAGAAATTAATTTGTGGCCTAATTGCCTCAAACTCCAATTGAAAAAAAGTTCATTCTTCCAGCATTCAAAATATAACACAGACATTATCTGAATAAAAATATCATAATAAGGGGGCTGGAGAGATGGCTCAGAGGTTAAGAGTATTGCCTGTTCTTCCAAAGGTCCTGAGTTCAATTCCCAGCAACCACATGGTGGCTCAAAACCATCTGTAATGGGGTCTGGTGCCCTCTCTGGCCTGCTGGCATAGACACAGACAGAATATTGTATACATAATAAATAAATATTTTTAAAAAATATCATAATAATCTATCTGGGGAGAATAAAAAGACTTAGGTTGCTAAAATGTCAATCTTACCACATTGTTAAGAAAAAGCAAGTTTAATTATATCCAAATCTGCATAGAATCATTTCTGAGTGGTATGCAAAGGAACCTAAAGGTCTAAGATTGCAGGCTTCACAAGATACGTTCAACAGAGGCAATGAGAGGCGCTCATAATGGGAAGGGGGCGGGGAGACAGGCTCCTGGCCTGCAGGTCCATCACATTACAGACACTGCCGGAGTGGCAATGCTCTGAAACTGCCTTGTGAATCTATGAGAATGTCACAGAAAATTGAGTCTGTACTCTTTTCCCAAAAGTACTCACTCTCTAGGTTATAGCTTCACTGGCTAAGTGCGTGCCCACATTCCATAGCTGTGCCAAAAGACCTAACTTTAAAAGAGGAAAGATTTGGCCAGGCAATGGAGGTGCACGCCTTTAATCCCAGCACTCAAGAGGCAGAGGCAGGAGGATCTCTGTGAGTTTGAGGCTAGTCTGATCTACAGAGTGAGTTCCAGGACAACCAGAGCTATTACACAGAGAAATCCTGTCTCAGAAAAAAAAAATGAATAAATAAATAAAAGAGGAAAGATTTAGTGTAGTACGCAGTTACAGAGGGTGTCAGTTCATGGCTAGTTGTCTTCCCTGCTGCAGGTCCTCTAATGAGGCAGATTGTCATGGCAAGGAGCAAGTGGCAGAGCAATGCTGCTCACCTCATGGTGGTCAGCAAGTAGAAAAAAGGAAAAATGACAGGGTCCCAGTGTCCTCTTCAAGAGTGTACCCTCAATGACCCAACTTCCTCCCAATAGACTACCTTTCCCAAGGTTCCCCCAACTCCTGCTAGTACTACGGGTTGGGGACCCAAACAACCATCAGCCTCTGTGCTTTTGGAGGATGTTTCCAAACATTCACACCCCATGAAGGAGTCACAGGGAAGCGACCTGGAATTTTCCACTTTATTGATGCCAAAATAGAGCTAAGGAAAAGGTCTCATCTGCAGTGATTCAATGGGCCATTGGTGACTCGGAATTTTACAAGTAGGAGCAAAGTTGCTTTCCTAAAGTCAAGCTCCTAAACAATTAACTGAAAGCAAAAGGCAGTTCAGAGTCCTTGGGAAATTTTCCTAGAATTACCTATCTTCTCATTCCTTAGTCCTCCACACTAAAGGGGTGTGTGTGTGTGTGTGTGTGTGTGTGTGTGTGTGTGTGTGTGTGTGCAGGCTGGGTGTAATTATTCAGCCACAAATAAGGCTGCACTTCCGAGTCCTAGAGCCATACATGTGCAGGCAAGCCCTCAGGCAATTGCCTGAATGTTAAAGCACCCTCCCCCTGCATGACTCACGTGCACGCATGCATGGTTCCAACCACGTATGACTCAGCTAAACCCTTGTATGCATGTGTGAGCCCATCATCTGCATCATCAGTGTATGACATAGTCACACCAACCCCTTGTGCGCATGTGCTAGACAACTTTTAAAAAGCTGGACACACCAACTTCCTCTCTCTCTGCACACCGATTCCCCAGGCCTGTACACACCCCCCTCTAATAAACTCCTAAGCGGGTTTGTTGTCTGTTCCGTGTTTCCTTCTCACTTGTGCCAGGTAATTTCACTGGGGAGATGGCTCCTTGGTTAAATGTCTGCCATGCAGGCATGAGGAGTAGAGTCCAGAGCCCTACAATCCATGTCTATGCCATAAAAGTGTGGTGACCCATCTTTAATTCCAGCCCTAAAATTGTCCACCAGAGATCTGCAGAGCAAACTAACACACTAGCCATGTCAGTAATTTCTGCATTTAATTGAGAGATTCTATGCCATGAATAAGGTGGGAGAGCAACTGAGACTGATTTCTGACATCAACCTCCCTTTGTCCTCCACATGCTTGTGCATACACATTCACACACTCTTATTCATGGATGTGCTCAGACTCATAAAAACATGTATTATACATGCATGCACCCATACACAGTTGCACACACATATTCAAAATACGTTTTTCATGCACACATGCATGCCATGACAAAAAAAATAAAAATAAGAAAGAAAAGAAAATGTCAAGTCTCTGAACACATGGAAGCCCGGCAGGCATACCAGCTTCCAGGAGATGTTGCAAGGGAGCATGTCTGTCACAAAGTGTCCCTGTCAAGGGCACATGTTAGCAGAGCAATTGCTCTGCCCGAGGGCCTATAAACAGATGTTGTAAGGAAAGAATGAGACAAGTCAGAAGACTAATCGATCTACAAAGACAAAAGGATGCATCTCAGAGAGGACCCTGCTGGCCCACAGCTGGCTGCAGAAGTTCTAAGTCCCTGCTCCAGGCTGTTCTGCCTGAGCCTCGCAAATGATTCCTGCCTTGTCTCAAATAGTCGCCCAGCAATAACCTGCCTAACTCCCTTTGCACAGGTGTCTGCCTGTTCTCTTCCTGCTTCCCTTTCTTTTTCTTTCCCGTCTATATAGAGCAGCTTGTGTGAGAGACTCAGTTCTTGCATTGTAGGACTTCTCATACTCGGGCTGAGGGTTCTGAAATGTTCCGATTCATCAAGAAAGAACTGGGGGATGGGGAAGGGTGATGACTCCAGCAGTAAAGTGCTTGCCATATGAGCATAGGAAACTGAGTGTGACCACCAGAACCCACACATGAAAGCTGGGCAGACACTGCACCGGAGAGAGAAAGACAAGAGGATCTCTGAAGGCTTCTGGAAAGTCAGTCTGAACAAATTGATGAGCTCCAGTTTCAATGTTTAGGTCCTTTCTCAAAAAATGAGATAGAGAATGATTGAGGAAGACACACACACACACACACACACACTAAATAAAGAAATGTAACTTTAAAATGTAAAGAACTGTATATGGTGTAGTATGGTTTCAGTTACTCATGGTCAATCCTGATTCAAAAATATTAATTGAAAGAATGGATAATTCCAGAAGCAAAAATTATCCTAAGGGACTTGGAGGACTTGAAGGGGAAGCTTATTGTTTGCTTGTTGAAACGGGTCTCATACAGTCCAGGTTGGCCTCAAACTTGCTATGTGGCAGAGAATGGCTTTGAACTCCTGATCCTCTAGTATTCACTTCCCAGGTGAATTACAGACATGAGTCACCACATCCAGCTCATGTAGTGCCAAGAATGGACAGGGTTTTGTGCATACTAAGCAAGTGTCCTACCACACACACCCCCAGAGTAATCAAAGTTTAAATCATGTACCTTATTTAGTTTTGTGATAAAATTCTACGCCTTCCCACTCATGCTTGGGACATGAAGCAACTTTTGTCTAGGGAATGTAGCCTGTATACACTACTCTCTCATTGGTTACTTAGTACTATCTTGGGAACCAGACAATTGTCTAGTACTTGTGTTTAAACGATCCTTATACTACTCAATAATGACTCCAAAGTGCGAGCATGATAATGCCACCATTCGTTGTGAGTGTATGGTTACAATCATTCTATTTGAAATTTGATCATAAGTATGTCTGCCAAGGGGAAAAAACATTAACTCTATAGACTGTGGTACAAGCTGTAGGTTCGTGCATCCATTGTGGATCTCGGTATTTATTCCACACAGATAAGAGGGGATACTGTGTAGGGATAACTTAAACAACAGGAAACCCATGGCGGGGTTCTTAGAGTAACTTCCAGTATTTCGTCACTAAGACATGGATGGAAGCCCTTAATCAGATGTGACAAAGCACAGCCTTTGTCTGGTCCTGAACAGTCCATTTTCTCCTCTCTGCCAATCTCTACGTGGTATGTTGTGTTCTTGTTCTGTGCCATTCTGTGCTGGAATGGTTACTTCCTGGTGTTGCCGTGCTTACTATTCATTTCCAGAAACCGTCTGCCTCTTTCTGTCTTCTTTTTCAATAGTCTTCGCCTAGAATTCTTAAGGAAGAGCAAGTGCCTGCCTTTGTGCCGGTCCTTCGCTGTGAATCATCTCAGGGCTGGGCGGTCATTTTGTCCCACCTGTTCACATCCACATCCCCTTCCCCCTCTCTCCCTCTCTCCCTGCCTCCCTCCACCTTGTAATACTGTGTTTCCCAGAGTACTAAAAGAGGACTGGGAACTTACCATTTGCTGCTTTTGCCAGGAAATGATTTTCAAATCCAAAGAGAAATTGCTTCCCTCCCCACACAGCAGAAACACTGCCAGTCTGAAGCCTTTGACATGCCCCGCCTGCCAACAGCAGCCCTGGGACTGGTGACTTGAGCAGTTCACATCCCCCATCGTGTTAGAACAAATGTGTCAGCTCTTCTCCTGCCCCCGATAAGCCCCCTTGCACCCTGACCCTGATAAAACAGTGTAATTACATCAGAGACTAAATTAAGACCAGGAACATCTCAAGGACACATGAATCATTTTATTTTTTTCTGCCTCAAATGCCCCTTTGACTTTCTAAGGGTTGGTGGAGAAGCTCGGCCAACCGAACATTCTATCCTGACTCTGTTTAGATCTACATATGATACCTAGATCTGAACCACCTGACTTGCTCCCCGGGTGGCGTGTCTGGACCCTGGATCAAAGGAACAGGACAGTCCCACGTACAAATTTAAAACAGTTGTCTGTGTGAGTCAACAAGCAGAATTTGTTCTTGGCTAACACAGAGGGCTGCTGGATATTTTTTTCTTGATGCCGTAATTCTATTTCTCTTCTCCTACCCATTTCCCACCATTCTCACTTCTCTTTACCTAGAACAGCTAATATGTGAACTGTGGACATTAAAGAGAGAGTTGGGTTGTAGGCAATACTTGAACTATTTTTTTAAGAGCAGAATTAAGGTTTTTATTTTAACACCCGTCAGGTTTTTTTAACATGGGAGATCACTTCTCATATGACAGATAGTAAGTCCCATTGCCCATTGGCACCTTCATCGCTCATGTACACAGAGGACACTAACACAACAGAACCCCCTCCATCGATTTGCCTTCACGCCTTGCCACGACCTTTTTCAGTAGTCCTTGTTCTAATATTCCTGCTGAGGACCAATGAAAAGTGACTTCATCCCCTCAGCTGCAGGTGATTGGACCAAGAATGGCCACTTGATCCAAGCAAGATCAACCAGATGCTGTCACTAAGACATCATCACTGAAACTGAAATTCTTGCTATCCTTCTTCGCTACTTAAACTGGAATGTGGTCAAGACCGTGCACATTGTGGTTGATCCAAAGGAAAGCAGGACCGAGGGAGAGAAAAGCCATGGCAAGTATCCAGAGGGGAGAGAAAATGAGAATATGGATACGAGATGAGTGTGGCCATGCACACCTGTAATCTCAGATCTCAGGTGGCAGAAGCAGGAGGTATACAAGCTTGAGGCTAACCTGAGTGACATAGCAAGACTCTGTCTCCAAAATGGTTTGCAAGAGAGAAAAGGATGGAAGGAGGAGATAGAGCATGGCTGAAGGGCAGAGCATGAAGAAGAAATAGGAAGCTTTCCTATCGGAGGGTGTTCCAATTGCTGCTTCCGCCCCAACATAAGACCCAGGAGTCATTTTGTCATTGTGCTCTTGGAGAGATACCTGGTTCTTCTGATGACCTTTTCTTCTCCGCTTAAGCCAACTGGAATAGTGCTGATTTGAGCGTGACCTCCAAAGTTCCTAAGTTGGAAACTCAATTCCCGGTGTTGGGATGTGAGATGGCTAAGTGGTGGTTAGCTGTGACGGCTCGGCCTTCATTAATGGATGACTGCTGCTGTCACAGGAGTGTATTAATTGTCACGTGGGTGGGCCCCTTCCGTCTCTCTCACATGCACCCTATATTGCCCTTCTGCCTTCCACCGTAGGACAATGTAGCAAGATCCTTATCCAGATGTAGGTTCTTTGCTCTAGGACTTAGTGTTTAGAACCATGATAAACAAACCTGGGTTCTTTATAAGTTGCTTCATCTCAGATATCCCTGTTATAGCCACACAAAGCAGACTAAAATAGATGAGTTTTGTTCCTTAAAAACAACAACAAGGTTCTTGAGACAATGCCTCTCACCTTAGCCATTTACTCACTGTTATGGCTTGAATCCAAGATGTCACTCATAGGCATCTATTCTGAGTGCTTGGTACCTAGAGCCTAGTACTATTTTGAAGGATATGGAATCTTTCAGAGGTAGAATCTGACTAGCAGAAGTAGGTCACTAGGGGCCGATCTTCAAAGATTATAATAATCATCCCTCGTTTTGGCCTGTGTTCTCTGCTCCCTGGTCCACACCATGTGAACAACCACTAACTGATGGCCCCCACCGCCACATCTTCCCCACTATAATGGACTGAGTCCTCTCTCAGACCATGAGCCAAATTAAGCCTCTCCTCCTTTCAGCTGACTCTGTTAGTTATGATGTCACAGCACAAGACAAGTGACTAGCATAGCCACAGTTAAAGCTGTTACCTCTGTACCAGCAGTTACAATGGAAGCCAACGCAGTGGCCCAGAGTCAGCGCCCTATGGAGAGCACATCCAAATCCCAAAAGTACATCATTCTAACTTGTAGAGACATTTGTGAGCCAGGTAGTGTTCTGGTAAATGTCTTTCAATCAGCTGTCCTAGGGAAACAAAAGCCCCTCCCCAAGCATTTGCCAGTTTCTGTGACATAAATAGTTCTCTTGCTGCTGCTTTCAACATGAGAGAACAGAACTGAGTTTGGGAAAGATGCCCATAGCTGGCTTGTTAGAGCCAGGACAGCAACCATCCAGTCTGTATCTTTTGGACTTATAAAGGGCCTCCCCACTCCCTTTCGTGACTTCATTCTCATTATCTCATCATTGAATTAAATTCTTGGAGTGTGTATTAATTACTTCCTGTTGCTGTGATGAAACGCCATGACCAAAAGCAACTACAGAAGAAAGAGTGTGTTTGGTGTACGGCTGCAGAGGGTTAGACCACAATAGCAGTGAAGGCACGGCAACAAAAGCAAGAAGATGACTGACCACATTTCAACCCCACCCAAGAATCAGAGAGAGGAGGAAGTAAGGCATGCCTACAAAGCTTCAAGTCCCGCCCTCCAGTGCTATACTTCCTCCAGTAAGGCTGCAGCTCCTGAAGGTTCCTAAACACTGCCACCAACTGGGGACCAAGCTCTTAAATGCCTGAGCCTATGGGAGACATTTCTCATTCAAACCACAACTGAATGTTAATAGTTCTGTCTTTTATTCTGAACCAGTTTAAATTTTTTGGAGAAAAGGCATAGTATAGTTGTTTTCTTTAAATACAGCCTTGAACTGGTGAGATGGCTCAGTCATAAGGGTACCTGCCACCAAGCCTGACAACCTGAGCTCCACCCTCAGGACACACATGGTAGGAGAGAAGTGACTCCACACCATGTCCTCTAGTCTCTAGATGTATGTCCAAAGACGTGCACACATCCCCTATAAACACACTTACAAGTAAGTAAATAAATGTAATAATAAGAACATTAAAATACAACTTCTCTAGGACCTTGAATTTCGTGCTCTCTCAATCAGCAAAATAATAATAATAATATAATATATCTCATCTTTATATAACTATCCATGGTGACTAAATGATATGCCACAGTGGTAAGAACATGAGATTTGCCATCAGGCTGAGTTGTAGTGGACCCCTGAAGACAAATGCAGATCGTGAACCTTAGGTTAGGTTACCTTCCACACACACTGAGTCAATTGTTTCCAATCACCAGGCTCAATGTTGGATACATCCATGAAAACCAAAACTAGTAAATCCTCCCAAACAGATATCACAGTTTCCCCAGGCTCAAGTTCCCCTTTCTGAAGAGCAGCAGCACCACCCCAGTCCTAGCTGGAGGCAGCACACACCTAGCCCTAGTGTGAGGGGATCCTTCTCCACACCAGGGACCAGGCAGTGGGACCACAAGTCCTTCGTTCCTGGGGCCAATTTGAGTGGAGTTTTGGGTTTTGTTTGTAAAACACAAATAGGGTGAGACTCCCTCCTCTAGCAATTGCTTCTGGCTGTGAACTTCCATGAAGTACACCCACTTGTCAACAACAGGAGGCAATGTCCTCCACTGGTGTGCAGTGGGGCTGTCAAGAGAGTTCCCTGCTCAAACTCAGCTTCATCCCAAATCCTTCCGAAGTCTGTCATTCTGCTGTCTTGATAACAATAAGCTTCCATGGAACAGAGTGAGCCTGGCCACGCTTTTCCCTTTACTCTCTTCAGTCCTGCCTTTCCTCACCCTTGGCTCAGAAGTTGCTCAGTGTCCTAGACCCTATTAGCCTTTGAGAACCAATAAAGTCACATTGGCATGAATAAACGTGCCACCCCTAGCCTGCTAGGAGAGCCTTCGAGACTAGAGTCAACCTGCACCTCACAGCCCCCTCAGTAGTCTCTTTTGGGACAAGACCCTTTCAAAGCTCTTTTTTTTTTTTTTTTTTTTTTTGGTTTTTCGAGACAGGGTTTCTCTGTAGCTTTGGAGCCTGTCCTGCCCTGGAACTAGATCTTGTAGACCAGGTTGGTCTCAAACTCACAGAGATCTGCCTGCCTCTGCCTCCCAAGTCCTGGGATTAAAGGCATGCACCACCCCCACCCGGCCCTTTTCAAAGCTCTTAATGTCTGCTCCACGTGGTGTTAGTGACTTCTGCATTGCTGTGATAGACGACCTGAGCAAAGCAACTCATGGGAGGAGGGGTTTGTTTGAGCCTGTAGTTTAGAGGCTGCAGCCCACTTGGGCAGAGCATCATAGCAGCAATGTGCTGAGGAGTTCCCCAGCTCATTGCAGATAAGAAGCGGAAGAGGAATTTACATCACAGGGAAACTGGAGAAGCACAAAAAGAGGACCAGAGCAAGACACAGCTCCAGGAGCCAGCCCCAAGTAACCTCCAGCTGAGCCACATCTTGAAAACTTTCTATCTCCTTCCAAAACAGCACCTTTCATGGGAGGTATTCAAAATGCATTCAAAACACAAGCCTGCAGTGGTATTTTATAACCGCATTTTAAAGCCTTTTTTTAAAAAAAAAATTGTACGTTTGTGGAGTGCGACATGACATTTCAGTATACAAATACAATATGTAGTGATGATCAGATAAGGTTATTAGTACCATCCCTTCACCTGAAACACTTACCACTTCTTCATGTTGTACACGCTCAAAAGTCTCTCTAACTAGCTCCTTTAGATACTCGCTGAACCGTTGATATAATTACCCTGCTGTGCTGCAGAATCCCTCCTGCCCAACTCTACCTTCTTCCTCCCCACTAGCCGTTCTTTCCAGCCCCTCCACGTCACTGTTCTCCATCCTCCTGTGAAATCGCCTTCTTAAAGATTCTATATGTAAGTGAGAGCATGTGGGCTTTGGGGATTTTTTGGCTTTCTGAGCCTGGCTTATCCCACTTAACACAATGCCCTCCAGAAATTCTGAGCCACGGGTTTCTTTAAGAGAAATCTCACCCAAAAGTCCGAAAACGGAATTTAAAAATAGAGTTGTCCCTTGATGGTTTCGTTTTAGGTCTTTTTTCAGCTTTTCAGTCCTCTAAAAAACATTTTAAGTGAGAACTTGGAACTGGTTAGATTGCAATGAGAGGACCAAGAGCCTCACCCTGACTCCGTTTGATCCTGCACTGGGCGGTGAGGACTTAACACTGGTCTGCAAAAACCTAAATCTTGGTGAGCAGAGTTTAAAAGCAGTTACTCACTAAAAGTATTTGAGAGCTAGGGGCAAGACAAGCAAAGAGGATCTCCCATAGCGACTCAGGTCAGGAAGAGAGGGGAAGACCTGAGGCAGCCTTACACATGCTTTGAGACTCAAATTTGCTGGGACAGATTGGATGTGGGAGTCACGAGAGAGAACAAAGGTATCTCTGGTTTCCAAGTTTAGATGATGAAGAAGATTAAAGTTGCCACCCATAGAAAGGGTTCTCAGGAAGAGAAGGAAGTGCTGTACCTGGTTCGGAGCATTCTGTGTATTTCATTTGCTCTAGTTTAACCAGTCTCTCTTTGCAGCTTGCAGCATCCTAAAAAGTGTGTCTCTATCCTGGAGCTCTCTCCCAGGAGGTCACTTCCCAGAGGGAAACTAGGACCAAACAATGGCCATGTCATTCCTCATGAGTGAGCAGCCAGGAGACACAGAACACAAAAGTCCATGCCAGTTGCAAGGGAGTAAGATCGTAGGGCTATGATGTCTACTTACCCCATTGTCATGGGCAAATGGTAAAGTTTGTTCTTCCAAATAAAAAGGATTTCTCTCTGCGAGTTAAGCACGTCTTGGGACATGGATTGGCAGTATCGTGATCAGGCGGAGCACCTTTAGAGCAGAGAGTTAGTGGATGTTGACTGAGGGCCTGCTACATCGGGGTAAGCCTAGACAAGTAAAATCACTGGCTCCTCTTAGCAGGCACCATGTGTTCTTCTGAATGAGTCCATTTGTTTATCTCCGAGTGACCCACAGACAGTGACTTCAGGCAGCCATGACCGGGGACTCTGTGCTCCGTGACCCAAGATGGATTCACTTGGCTGCCACAGTTCCAAAGTTGCTCCAGGAAGTCCTTCTGGTGCCAATCTTCTTTCTCCCTCTGTTTGTCACTGGATCACCAGGGAAGGCAGATGGTGCCCTGCAAACACATCTATAAACCAGGCAGATGTGACTTGTGTTGATAATGGAAAGCCAACATCGGGCACAGCATCACCAGGGACCACTCAGTGGATGGTAGCGGGAAGGAAAGCAAACTTCTGCTCAACCCAGAGGAAACCTCCGTGACTGAGTACAGTCCACAGCCTCTGTACACCTAGGTTGAAGCACTCCTTCCCCTCAGCATCAGCTCTACCCCAGTTTCCACATCTTTCAAAGGGGAATATGATGAGTCTCTCCTAAGCCTGAATACAAACATAAAGAGAGAGGCACATGGGTATGTCAACGCATACCCAGTAAGTATCGACTGACTTTAGATCCCCTTGCCAAGGATTAAGAGGTGCCCTATCATATGACTTTTCACCTAGAATTTCAACACCCTGGACAGTTACAATGGGGTCCAGTATGGGCTGGGGGAGGGGATTTTTCTGCTGTTCCTATTGGTTTTGGTTTTGTGAGACAGGGTTGCACTCTGTAGCCTTGGCTGGCCTAGAACTCACTGTGTAGGCCAGGCTGGTCACAAACTCACACAGATCCACCTGCCTCTGCCTCTGAGTGCTGGGATTAAAGGTGCATTCACCACACCCTGCTGGAGGAGACCTCTAAAGTCACTTTCACGGCTCTGTCAGAAGTAGGGGACCTAACATCCCGATTGCTCATGCTCTCTACCGGTATCCATGGGTACCTCTCTATCTGAAATATCATACTGTGTGGTGAGGAATTCTAATGCACAGACAGTGTCCGCTGTGGCAAGGTTCCCAGAGGCCCCAGGAGGGGACACTGAACAGGCTACATGGACTCTTGGACCCACAGTTTCCTTTCCCTCTGCCTCTGGGATTATCTAGGGGATTGGAAGATCTTTAAACCGCTCCATGCTGTTTGACCATGCATGACGCCAGACCCGCTCCAGAGAACACACCCTGCCAAGCAGGGTGCTGCTTACCAAAACAAGATCTTTTTAATCTTCTCTCTTCATTTCCACTCTGTTTCCTAACCAAGAAATGCACAGTCCCAAGAGAAAAATCAGCTTTCCTTTCTCTCTCTCTATCCCTCTCTGTCTGTCTCCACCCCCCATCTCCCTCAGACTCCTTCTTACCCTCCCTTCCCTCTCCTCTCTCCCCACCCCCTCCAGCTTTTATCATTTTAAACTGCACGCGTGCCATTCTTCAGGGGATTAAAGTCAAATTTAGTCTTCTGCAATTGTTATTACGTACCCCTTGGCTTATGAGATGCATTTGCCTGCATTTGTAATGCATCAATAACTTCCACTCTCCTCCGCTGGAAAACAATGCATTATATTAAATAGCCTGTGTCTAGCCTTGTATTGAAACAGACGATAAATTAAGGCTTCCAGCTCTTGGTTTTTTACTGACTCCTAAACCTGCCAGTTACATGCCTGTCCGCCCCGCTGAACATTCTCTCTGAAGCTGAGAATGCACAAAGCCCTTGTTCACCGGCCCTCCTGTCTCCATCACTGCTGCCGGCTGTCAGCTTCACACCACCAAGCAGATTGGAATTGGCAGGATGAGGTGCGGGAATAGGCAATGGTTTGAATATGCGGTTTTCAGCACACACAGTCCCACACACATACACATGCTTCCCCCCACACACTTTTTTCTAAACACACACGGAGTCTGTCTTACAACATTTTACAAACTTAGGGACTTGGCATGGGAGGATTCTGGTCGGAATCACAAGGGCCCACCTGAGTCCTCCAGCCCACGGGTTAGAAGCTGAGAAAGGAAACAGTACAATCAACTGGCCATGCCACCTGATCCACAGGAGGCCCTACTTAGTCCTAGACAGATGATGTGACTTTGAAAGTATACCCTGCTGGGAATGGGTCCTGAGACCTGAGATCTGCCAAGTGTCCTAAGGGTCAACATTGTCCTGCCAGGACCTGTGGTCTCTCCTAGAGTGAATGGCAGAACCCTGGAAGGAGGAATCTAGCTGACAGAATATTGTCAGAGGAATTAAAAAGTCCACCATCAATCTGACTGCCCGGTCATTTTTCTTTTTAGAGACAAAGTCACTTGTATTCAGGTTGTCCTCAAACTCGCTATGTGCTGAGGAGGACTTTATGCTTCTGTCCCTCTTGCTTACACCTCGCTCCCGAGTGCAGGCATTATAAGCCTGTGCCACCAGGTCTGGTTTCTGCAGAGCTGGGATCAAACTGAGGACTTTGAGTATTCTAGGCAAGCACTCTGCCAGCTGAGCCACACTCTCCGTCCATCACTGCCCAATGGCTGAATCACCCAGCAGGGTTTCTCGCCCTTGGTACTACTAGCATTTTTACCAGGTATCTCTTTGTTGTGAAGGCATCATGTACATTTGTAGGACAGTCTCCCAGCAGCCCTGGCCTCTACCTACCAGATGCCAATAGCATCTCCCTCAAGTTATGAGAATCAAAACTATCTCCAAGGGGCTGGAGAGATGGCTCCTCAGTGAAGAGCACTTTCTGTTCTTCCAGAAGACCCAAGTTCACTCCCAGTACCCACATCAGAAGGCTCACAGCCTTCTGTAACTCCAGCTCCCGGGGATCTGAGGCTTCTGGCCTCCACAGACACTAGCACTCATGTTCATGTACCCACATGCAGTCACGTACGTTGTTTCATATAATTAAAAAAATAATAAAAATGTTAATTAAAAATCTTTAGACGCTGTGGAACAGCCCTTTCAGGGTGCAACTGCCCCACGATAGCAGAGATGTATCTGGTCTCGATCAGCACACAGTCACAGCACTTAGGACAGGGGCTGGAAATCCAAGATCAAGGCGGTGGCAGGTCTGGCTTACTCTGAGGCCTTTCATGGCTTGCAGAGGGCTACCCTCTTGATGTTTCTCTGTATGGTCATTCTCTCATTCAGGTGCACCATTGTGTCTCGCCCTCTCCTTAAAAGGACACTACATTGATTCTTCCTCCCATGGCGTTGTTTTAACTTAACCTCTGTACAGACTTCTTTGTGTACAAAAACCCATTTGGACATACCAGGGGGTTGGGAACTCAACAGTTGCAGGGAAAGGAGGGTAACACAGCTTAGCCCATCACAGGGAGGGAAGACAAAAATGCAGAAGGAAGGATTTGGTCATGGAGCGGTCACACTCCTCTCAGGCCCACATCACTAAGAATCAGTAGCCTGTGACAGACTCTGGCAGCCTGTCCCTTATTTTGAGGGCTAGTGGCAGGCATAGATCTTGTAAAGGCATATTTCAGGCAAGTCAAAAGTGACACATTCTATCTTTCAGAAAGACTGACTATAAAAATTCATCTCTTGGGGCTCACTGGAAAACACACTTCCTAAACTGGGGTCGCTTGACTGTTTTAGACTAAAATTCAAGCAGCCTCATAGTTGTTAGAATTAAAAACAGTAATTTTCACATCAGGCAGACAGGGCCTCTGACCCCTAGTCTTGTATGAACATTAAGAGTTTAAACATAACTAAGCAAAGGGAGTAGATTTTCCTCACCGTGAAGAGGTTCTGAACTACTGCCTGATTTAAATCCTCATCTTAGTCAAGTGAGGAGACACTTGGGGCTACCAAATCCACATGGAAGACAGAATGGGGGCTAAAAATGCACAGGGGACCTTGGAAAAGAACTCCCAAGTACTGGTTTCAATCCCCACAGTTATGTTCGTCTGGCTCTTACCGAGTTTGAATGCCAAAGCAGTCTTCTTGACCAGTGCCTTGGATGGTAGGGAATCCACTCTTTGGCCTTGGATTCGGCAGCAACTCTGAAAACCTAGGATATACAGTCAGGAGAAGTCACCAGGTCATCCATCCTTTGCAGACAAAGCAGGTCAAACCTGAAGCCCACACAGACGGCTGGGTTCTCTGAAGCAGACTTTGTCTTAAGGAACAGAATGGTGACAAGTTAGATCATGCCGCTCAACACGGTATTTGTGGGTCTCCTCACGACTGTCTTAAGACAGTTTATGGACAGTCCCAGGGACACTTTTGTCCACAGACCACCACATGGAGGAATTGCCAAGCTTCTAAAAGCTCACAACACAAATACAAACTCAGGAGATTAGAGGCTAGAGAGATGATAGAACACTCTGTATAATCCAGCACTGAAGACAGGTGAGTCCCTACGGCTTGCTCAATAGCCAGTCTAGTCTAGGCTATGCTGTGAGCTACAAGTTGGTAGGGGATTCCATTTCAAAGAAAAGGGGGCATCAGCTGAGGAACAACACCCAAAGTCACCATATTGTCTCCAATGTATGTTCTCTCTGTCTCTCTGTGTCTGTCTGTCTCTCTGTCTCTCTCTCTCTGCCTCTTTGTGTCTGTCGGTCTCTCTGTCTCTCTCTGTCTGTCTGTCTGTCTGTCTCTCTTTCTTTCATGCATACACACAAAAGCTTGAAAAATCCCAATTCTGTTCTCATTTGGATTTCTAAGTCTGAAAATTCAAGATGGGAACTTCTCCTACAGATGCTTGTCTTCACTGGGAAGACTCCTTAACACAAGGAAAAAGAGTATTAAAGAAGCAGACAGAAAACTGTGGTCTCTGTCGATCACTGGCTCTTGCAGAAAGTGTTTGTTTATTTTTAAATCCTTTCTATTTCTAGAAAGTACAAAGCACCATGAAGTGAAATCACTTCCTGGGGGTTGCCTAGCCAAAGGCTTCCTGAGGAAGGAATGGGTCTCCTGCAGGACTCAGAATCCACATGCATAAACCTGGAACAGAGCAGCGAGGGTGTGTATCTGAAATGGCAGTCACAAACTGTTGGCTCCAAGCTTGTGACAAGCAATCACAGAAACCGAACCACTTGGGCTAGAAAGACAGCTCGGCGGTTAGGGGCATGTGCTGCTTCTCCAGAGGACACACATGCAGTTCCCAACACCCACATCAGGTGGTTCTCAGCTGCTTGAGGGAGATTCAGTGAGGGTACCAGCATTCACGTGCAGGGACCCCTGAAAATGCACACATGCATATCCATAATTAAATAATAAATATTTTTTTTAAAAAAAAGAAAGAAATTGAATCAGTTAAAACATGGAAGGCCGGGCGGTGGTGGCGCACGCCTTTAATCCCAGCACTCGGGAGGCAGAGGCAGGTGGATCTTTGTGAGTTCGAGACCAGCCTGGTCTACAAGAGCTAGTTCCAGGACAGGCTCCAAAGCCACAGAGAAACCCTGTCTCGAAAAACCTAAAAAAAAAAAACAAACAACATGGATCACAGTCTGGGCTGGTGGTCTTGCTTCTGCTATCACTGACAATTAGAATGTGAGGGTCAAATCCTGTATATCTAACTATATAATGTTACTATATTTTACAATCTTATGAGTTAACAATGGCCTGATAATGTCATTTTACTTTTGCAGTCTTTCCCCAGATGTTGGAGAAGAAGGAACTGGTCAGCAGGAAGGGTAAGTATGGGTTTAATAACAACAGTGGTTGCTGTAATTGTATTGTTTATTGGACACACGTTCTGCTCTTACAACAACATGAACGCTTATTTCTCATGGCGGCTCTGTAAAGCAGGGACTGCCATTGCTCAGATTTCACAAGTGAGGAAACTGAGGCACAAGGAAGAGGAATTGCTTTTCCAGTAATGTACAATTGACAGGTCACAGGGCTAAGATGAGAATACAGGCACCTTGGCCCAAGTCCTTGCTAGCAGTCACCTCTGCCATAGACTCTGCCTTAAAACTTAAAACAAGCCAATTCTTATGTGAACAATAAAGTGTTTGGAGGGACAAAAAGCATAGAATAATTAAACCTGAGAAACAAAGTCCCTGTCTGGGAGAGAAGGTTAAGAAGTATACAGGAGTCACTCAGGCCAGGTTTCCCAGTCTGAACACACTGCACGTTCTCTACTAGTGAATGATCTCGGTGGGTGTGCAATCTGCTGTTGGATGTGTTACACAATTTCTCCTCTTTTAATAAAATTATTTCATTATTTTATGTATATGTGTGTTTTGCCTACATGAATATCTATCTGTGTGCTGTATGTGTGCCTGGTGCCTACAGAGTCCAGAGACAGTGTCAGATCTACTGGGATTAGAATTACAGATGGTTGTGAGCTGCCATGTGGGTGCTGGGAATTAAACCCAGCTCCTTTGGAAGAGCAACCAGTTCTCTTAACCACTGAGCTATCTCTCCAGCCCCACACAATTTAATATATATGCACATACATGTATGTACTGAAGGAGTGGCTTAAGCCATCAAACAATGATACTCAGGGTCCTTGGAGAGGTTGAGCACCCTCTAATGGGGTACACAGGGACAGTCATCCTCCAGAAAGAACAAGACAGGGGCAGGTACAAAGACCTCAAGTTTCATCCTGCAGTCCAGAGTCTAAAATTCTACCTTAAGTCTAAGATTCTGCCTTACGTCACCTTTTAGAATTTTCAGGAAAGAGGAAGGCCACACAACCTGAGATTTTGAACCAACTCCTCTAATAAAGTAATGAGAAGTTGGTATTTAATTCACAGTGACTGAGAAAATTAAGGAATTCTGTGACTTATTCTTGAAATTTCCACGGAGTGTAGTTTATGTCTTAATCCAGTGTGGTAACACAGGACTACTCAAGAAACCAGGTGAACTAAAATATTGAACTACGATGGACAAGAAGTGCTTTTTTTTTTAAACTACTAGTTGACTAGAAATTGACCAGCCTATGTCCCATCCCTACAGTTACCCCCTTCTTACCATATATTTGACATCAGGAAAGGCAACAGCCTTGAGGAATATTCACTAGTGCTGTGGCCCACTGTGTGTGACTCTTCACAGCCCCTCATGGGAAGATGGTTTCTGGAATCCTATGGACCACTCTCAGCCCAGTGAGGAAGGCACTGGGAAGTTGCCCTGTCTCCTCTGATGCAAGTGAACTCAACCCTTGACAGTCCATCTCCTCCAAGAGGAAGCCCCCATCTGAAATCCACACCTGTGTCTACAACAAAGTTAAAAGGCAACACCTCTGGAGTCCCTGGAAAGCAACACAGAGAGGAGTTCCCTTCTGTGTCAGATCTATGTGTACAGTTTTTCTTTCAAAAGACCTCTTAGTAGAACTGTAGAGATGGCTGGTGGTTAAGAGCACAGGCTACTGTTCCAGAGGACTGGGGTTCGACTTTCAGCACACACGGCAGCTCACAACTGTCTTTAACTCCATTTCTAGACAGAAGCTTAAATGCAGATTTCCAAGAATGAGGTCTGGGCAAACAACAGTGAGAGCTAGGCTGACCTCAGCTGGGCAAGCAGTGCTGCAGGGAGAAGAAAGGCAAAAGTACAGGTTCATTTCTGCATCCATTCAAGTGTGAGGTAACTGTGCTAGGTGCTGGAGACTCTGGGATTAAGAAAAAGTGACCAATGTCTCCATAGGAACTGAAAGTCTAGTGGAGTGAGGAAAAAAGAGGTGAAACTTTCCAGCCATGCAGTGTGACCAAGGATGACAGGCAGGGACATGGGAGGTCTAAGGACGAAGCTCAGGATGACAGACAGGCAAGGACTGCTGGAGTCAGAGTTTCCAGGCTAATGGATAAGAATGAGGAAGAAAATGTCCAGTCTTGTGAAACCAAGTGACAAGTAGCACTGGAAAAGTAGACAGGAAGTTGATTGGGCATCAGCTAAGGACATTGGACCTACCCTTCAATGATGGGGATTACTGATGAATTGCAAGGAGGGGACTGGCTTGGTTAGACTTGCATTTAGAACCTCACTCTAGTAATGCATCTGGCTGCCCAAAG
The DNA here is from genome assembly GCA_028555095.1 of Dicrostonyx torquatus. Lineage (NCBI taxonomy): Eukaryota > Metazoa > Chordata > Mammalia > Rodentia > Cricetidae > Dicrostonyx > Dicrostonyx torquatus. The sequence goes on along the minus strand of JAQHUG010000204.1, from coordinate 3,035,855 downwards.
TGTGGTCCACAGCACCACTAGCTTTGCCCCAGAACTTGTTCAAAATACAAATCTTAGGTTGTATCCCAAACACACCAAACCAAAAGTCATGTGTTTCTGTAGGCCAGGGGTGGATGTCAAGTGACTTTCCCAATCTTATGTTTGGAAACAAAGTATCTCACTGAGTTTAGAGGCCACAATGATCAGCTAGGCAAACTGGTCAGTGAGCTACAGGAATCCACCTTCCCCACCATCTCAGCCTCACCAGCACAGGGATTAGAGAGAGGCACTGCCACACCTAGCCTTTACATAGGTGGTAGGGATCAGAACTCAGGTCCTTATATTTGTGCCCTAAACATTTTACTCTTTCCCCAACCCCCGAATCCATATTTCAGGCAAAGTGTCCAGATTCAGCAGTACATTGAAATTAGAGACACATCACTGAAGAGGGAAGATTCTCCTTTGAAAGATGGGGTGCTTTTGGAAGACTACTTACAAGGCAATAATAAACCTTCTCATCAAACAGCATCTTAACAGTTGCCTATGGGCCACTCCCTCCACTTAGAGACTAAATATGCATCTATTAAGTATCCAGTTAATGAGTGAACTAGCGAAACAATTCTTGTTGCAGACAGAACTGTGCTGTGATAACCACAGGTCAGTGCACTAAAACATACAATGCTCTGGGTATGTTCTGAGTGTGTTCCCCAAGAGTTCTTCTGTTGGAAGTTTGGTTCCCAGCGTACTGATGCGAGAGGTGACAGGACCTTTTAAAGGTGAGTTCTAGCAAATGTAATTAGGTCACCAGGGACACTGCTCTAGGAAGAAATTGAGATAGTTCTCTTGGGATGATGGTTAGTTCCCTGGAAGAAGGTTGTTGTAAAAGAGCCATCCGGGCATTGCCGTGGTCTCTCCCTGACTTCCTGTCTCACCACATGATCGTTCCCTTGAATATATATTCAAACCATGATACATTCCCCATAATGTGCTCCCCTTCAAGGGCCTTCACCAGAACCAGTAACATGCCATGTGAACATTCCTCCTCCTAAACTGAGCTCTTGTTAGGAAGTTCCAAGTCATGTGTATTTTGTTATAGCAATGATAAACAGACTAATAAAATCTCTATTGTGGAATTGGAGGAAAGGTCCCTTGATCTAGTTTTTGAGTAATGAGATGTAGATTTTTCCCTCACTTGTCTCAAGGCTCTTGAATTGGATGGGCACAACCCCGATGGGGACACTCAAAAATTCAGTTAAAATCAAGTGTGAACGTTGCAGTAGCTGGCAGCATGTGCTGTGTGACCTGAAGAAGAGTGGAAGTGGCTGTGTCTTGGAGTGGAGTCTGGAGGAGAAAATCCTCTTTGACCATGGGTAGCACTAACAACAGGACAACACAGAGACCTGGAGAACTCCCTTTCATCCAGAAAATGTGTGACCTTCTCCCCAGAACAGAATTTGGTAGCATTTGAAAGAGGGGGGTGTGGTTTACTAGGTAAGAAGTGGGGGGCTAAAGGGACAAACAATCAATTAGTCTATAAATAAGCCCAAGAGTACCTCATGTTTTAACAGTCAGTGTTATTGAATAGGGCATACAAATTGGACTTGGGCTACATGAAAGCTATTTTAAACCCATTTTGGGAATTTTCTATTTAAAGGAATCCTTTGTGGAGTGGATAATCATCCACTAATGAAGCTTTTGTTAAATCTAGAGCTCTACAAGGCTGAAGTTCCCAAACTGACGGTGCCAGGAACATCACTGCCAAGATGTCTGACAGAATGCAGCTTGTCTGCTTGAAAACAGCATCTAGGGGTGGAGGAACCCATCCTTAAAAGCAATAGAGCCTGCCATTGGGGAAAATGGGTAGTAAGCAAGAAAAGAAAAAAGTCATGTTGCCGTTGACTCAAGGAATCTGTAAACCCAGGTAGCAAGTGGGAGCAGCAGGGAGGCTGGGAGAAAAGGACAGTAGTCTTGATGGATAGCATGAGGTGGGGTAAAAAGAAGCTAAGTGTCTTAGTTAGGGTTTCTGTTGCTGCTAAGAAATACCATGTCCATGAGGAGGAAAGGGTTTATTTGGCTTATACTTCAGCATTGCTGTTCATCACTGAAGGAAATCAGGACAGGAACTCAAACAGGGCAGGCTCCTGGAAGCAGGAGCTGATGCAGAAGCCATGGAGTGTGCTGCTTACTGGCTTGCTTCTCGTGGCTTGCTCAGTCTGCTTTCTTATAGAAACCAGGACCAGCAGCCCAGGGATGGCACCACCCACCACGGTTTGGGTCCTCCCCTGTTGATGGCTAATTCAGAAAATGCCTGACAGCTGGATTTCATGGAAGCATTTCCTCCACTGAGGCTCCTTCATCTCTGATGACTCTAGCTTGTGACAAGTTGACACACAATACCAGTTAGTACACTGAGTAACTGGAGCCATAATGATGCTCAGATGAGAAAGGTGCTTGCTGCCAAGACTGAGTGTCTGAGTTTGATTCCCAGAACCCATCTGGTAAGAAGAAACTGAGTCCCATAATTTGTTCTCTAACCTCCATGAGTACACTGTGGTATGCATGTGTATATACGCATATTAACACATACACACATGCACATATACACATAATTATGTGTGTGTGCGTATATATATATATATAATATGAAAAAATGTTTTAAAAAATGAACTCAAAGCCGGGTGGTGGTGGCGCATACCTTTAATCCCAGCACTCAGGAGGCAGAGGCAGGCAGATCCCTGTGAGTTCGAGACCAGCCTGGTCTACAAGAGCTAGTTCCAGGACAGGTTCCAAAGCTACAGAGAAACCCTGTCTCGAAAAACCAAAAAAAAAAAAAAAAGAACTCAAAAGGATGAGTAGCCAAAACAATGGGGAGATATTGCTTGAGTCATGACTAAATCCTTCTCTGGCCTGTCTTTAAAGATCTCTAGTGCTAAGCTGCATCATAGATGGAAAAGGGGCTCATAAGGTCCTACCCCTCCCTGAGGGAACTGTAAGCAGTTAATGGCTATTTGTGCAGCGGAGGGTGGGGTTTCTTCAACGGTATAGCTACTGGTAAGTTAATGGTATTCCAGTAAATACCCCTCCATCCATACTCAGGCAAACAACCCTAATTAAACTTAGTGGCTCACGGTGGGGGGGGGCACAGGAGGAAGAGAAGGGGGGTATATTGGAAGAACAGTTCTGGTAGGAGAAGGAAGAGTATGAAATAGGTTAGTGGGTGACAAAGACCAAAATCCAGGGCTAGCAAGATGTCTCAGATTTAAATTCAATCCCTAGGACTCACAGAAAAAAAGACAGATGTGGTGGCAGGCATCTGTAATCCCAGCACTCCTACTTCAAGATGGAAAGCAGAGACAGGAGAATTGCCCAGACGCTCATGAGCCAACTAGCCTCAATCTGCAGCACCACAAAAACAAGATGGACCCTCCCCCAAGAGGGTGGGAGGCAAAAACAGACTCCCCAAAGTTATCCTTTGATCCCCACATGTACACATTCATGATGCTAATAATAAAAAAATAAACGTTAAAGATAAAAATTCATTATATGAATGTATAAGATAGTCAAATGATTTTTTAAAAAAATTCTGAGTGCTGGTAGCTGCAGTGTTTTTGAAATGCTAGTAATTCAATTACCTGTGGGGCATCTGTGAGTTCTTAACTAGCTAGAGAGGCATTCTAGTGGGAAGCGATGGAAGACACAAGTAATTTAGTGTTAATTGAATAATCCTGCATATCTTGACTCTCACTGCCAAAAGCAGACAGCCTCTGTGCTGTTTCCTGGAATGCATTCCCAGAAAAGATGGAGTCCAGATGGGAAATTGAAAGATGGAGAAAGCTAGGTAATTTGGAAAGGGAGTTAGGAGAAGGCAATCAAAGAGAAACCAGAGGCAAAACTACTTAGACTGTTTCTAAGTGATCGAGTGTAAGTCACGGACTCCAAAATAAAAAGAGATGTCAAGTGAGAGCCTGGCATGAAATCTCTAAGAAAGAGTACAGGGTGGGGAAATGGAGAGTGAGCAGGCAATAGTCCCCAATCGTCATTTAGGATTATCACACTTGGCCACAAAATAGAGTACACCCTCCTGATAGCCCAAGTCTGGATACCAAAGAAACTTCCATTCCTTCAACAAAGACTGAGTCTCCAGTACTATTTGGGATGGGGAGTTGAGAATTTCTCCTTTGTCTTCACAAAGAGTTTATATAGGGGCTAGGTGGGTGTCTTTAGCCAATAGAATATTTGTAAGGACCTGAGTTCAATCCTAGGAACACATCTAAAAATGCATGGCATGAGGCTGAAGAGATGGTTCATCATTTAAGAACACTTAAATGCTCTTCCAGAGAACTGGGATTCATTCCTTAGCATCCACATGGCAGCTCACAATCATCTGTAATTCTAGGCCCAGGAGATCTCTTCTGACCTCTGAGGGCACCAAGCATGCACGGGATGCACAGACATACATGCAGGTAAAGCACCCACATACAATGCTTTTTTTTAAAATTCCAGGTGTGGAGGCACATACTTATAATCCCAGAGCTACGGAGATAAGATCATCAGGATTCCTGGTGCTTCCTGGACAGCTAGTCTAACCAAACTGCTGAACTCCAAGACAATGAGAGCCCCTGCTTCAAAGCAAATGGTTGGCTTCCCTGAAGATGAGACCTGACCTTGTCTTTGGCCTCTTCGTGTGCATATAAACATTCATGTGTGCCCACAAACACATGTACACAATCATAAAAATAATAAAGGGTTTGCATGGCATAGGAAGATAGGGAGAAAGTCAGAGAGGTGGCACATGCCTGAGAGACTACCATCCAAAAGGCAACCAGGCCATGAGTTTGGATCCATCCTGGGCCACGCACTGTCTCAAAATTTAAAAAAAAAATAGATGGAGAGAAACGATATAGTTTGATAAGTCAAAGGAATTTTAAATATGCAAAGCAAGTCTCAATTTAAATAATTTGGAAATTTTAAAAAATATTATTATAAGAGATATTATTTAATATTACCATCATCCCCATAAGGTGATGAACACAGAGGCCTTTTTCACAAAAGGGACTTTCTGGGTGGTGTAGGATTTGAAGGATAGGGTAAACAGGAATTTTCACATGGTTAGAGGTAAACCCTTCCTTTGTGCCACCAACTTCACCCAGCTCTTTCCCCCATCAGGTCCCTCAGAAGGTCTTAGAAAAGTGAAAGATGTAAATACACCAGGCCAGTGAATCCCCAAAGAAATCAGAGGATGATTGAGAAGCCCATAGAGGAGCTTATGGAAGGGTCAGAAAGGGGTTAAGTGGAGTCGGGAGAAGTTCTATTTAGATTGCAACCAAGATCAGCACCAGTTATTTCACCAAAGCTTTTAAGAGTCCATGTAACTTAGCAACTGGCCTATGTTTGGGTTTTGTTTTCCTTTTCTCCCCCATGTCAGTTTCTCGGTAGTAACTATCAGAGGTTAAAGAAAAACACTTAGGTTTGTGTGTTAACTGAATGATGGAAAGCAAAGAATTGAACTATGCCCTGTCACAAATGCCACAGTGGTGACAAATCAGGACAATAAATGAAATATAAGCAAAAAACGTCCAATTCTCAGGGTCATCAGAAAAACAAAATGGGGTTCCACACTATCAAAAATGGCCTTAGGAGCATGTCACAAACCAAGGTCCCTAGTGGGACTTTGCTTGAGAAGTTTCAGCGGTTTGAAAATGAGCATCAAACCAGATATCCTAGTCTCCACAGACACTCCCCTCTTTGTATCCCACATTCCCTGAGCCAGTGCCCCACCCAGTACAGAAGGGGATAGAAAAGAATTTATGCTCTTTTACCTGACCAATAAGAACCCCAGCTTCCCTTCCCTTTCTTAGTGGAGACTTTGATAGGCCAAAGCCAGGGATTCTCCCAATTAAAGACGAACTCCTGGAATGCCAGTCACACCGTATTCTGCCAGAACATATCTTTGACCACTCCTGGAGGATGCCAGGGAGGTAAACAGCGGGCATTCAATTTAGCAGTAGCAGGGACAGCTCCCAGGTTTCTCCGACGGCACTGGAAAGAGTATGCGGATCAGCACCACACAGATGGACAGCTCATAGCGGGGCGCGTCTTTGCAGTCTGCACAGACACAGTTCACAGGGCCTTGGAACCAGGCCGAAGTAGTACGCTCTCATACTTTGCCCACCCCCTCCCAGCACGTCCACATAACTTCATTTTAGAGAGATAGGCGCCTGAGCATGTGTAGTAGTCTGTGCTTCTTTAAACCTCCATGAGACCACCAGAAAGTCCATAGCTTTGTGGTCTGCCTGTTGGGTTGTTTTATAATGGTCTCAGGATAGCTGCCTCTGCTCCAGCTATTGCATCCACACTCAAGAAAGACAAAGCAGAAGTAACTTCGTAACATCGCCGACTCTATTAGGAGCACAGGCCTTCCTTGAAAACCCCAATTAGATCTCACTAGCTTGGGCTGTCAGATGACTACTTTAGCTATGAAGGAGGCTGGAAGTGTATCTAGATTTTCTAGCCTTTGTCATTAGATGAAGAGAAGGAGGGCAGGAGAGATTGCCTTGGTGGTTAAAAACACTTGCTGCTCTTTCAGAGGATGTGGGTTCCATTCCTAGCACCCACATGGTAGTTCACAACCATCTGTAACTCCAGTTCCAGGGAATCTGATACCTCTGTGGGCACCAAGAATACATGCAATGCATATACAGAAATGCAGGCAAAGCATTCATACATAAAACAAGATAAATAGATCTAATTTTAAATTTTTTTAATATGTATTTTAAAAATAAAAGGAGAATAACATAATCATATAATCTGTCCTTTATAGGCAAAAACCTCTGGCCTCCACATGCATGAGCACACACACACACACATACATACACACACACTTTCTCATTCTTTCCCCTCATCAGTCCAGCTTGTTTCCTGGACTTCCTCCTTGCTGCCTGGGGCCTCTGGGCCTGTCTTGGGTCTCAGCCTGTAAAGTGATTCTGGGTAAGGGAAATAATTGGTGGGATTCCTGCTAAGCTGAGAGTCCCCAGGGTGGTGTGGGTGCAGTGTCTTGGCCCAGATGGAGCCATCCAGGGAAAAGCATGAGGAATGGCAGTTCCCTGAGGATAGAAAACGGATGCATTAAGGAAGGGGCATCCTTCAGGAAGTGATCCATCACCCATGACATTAAAATGTATCTGGGAAGAGCTGGAGGACAAGGACATACAAAAGGAGCTCCCTGGACAGTACCCAGAAAAATGAAACCAGATGAGCTCCTTCTGTCCTGTCTGGATCCCCTGTTTCTAGCCACAGTCTCAGAGAATCCTCTCAGATCACAGACTTGCCTAAGGCTGGAGATTCAAGCCTTAAGCCTGACAAAATTATCTCTTTGCTGCCTGACCTTTGCTCTTATAAGGAGCATCCATACAAACCACACCGCCTTATCTGTTGAGTAACAAAATTCAGCCAGTCATTTAAGTCATTTACCTTGTCATCTATGCTCCAAATCTTTAGATCCATTTATAAAGATGTTTTATTGGATTGATTAAAAAGACCAGATGTTTCTGTCTTCATTTTGGCATGGGCTTCAGTCTATGTCTGGTGATAACACCAGAGCCTTAGAATAGGGTTGAGTGGGAAATAAAATGCTCTAGGGCTGGAGAGATGGCTCAGCGGTTAAGAGTACTCACTGCTCTACTGGAGGACCCAAGTTCAATTCCTAGCACCCATGTCAGGAAGCTCACAACTCCCCTTAATTCCATCATCAGGCGATCTAATGCCCTCTTCTAGCCTCTGAGGACCCATATACATGTCACATACACACACACTCACAAACACACACATATGTACAAATATACAGATACACATAGTTAATAAAATGAAATAACTCACCAACATAAATAAATAAAAATTAGACCAGAATTCTCCCCTGCACACGACTCTAGTGAGCCCACTGGGTTCAACTGTTCATGGCAAGAGACTCCTCCACTGACAACCCTTCTCTAGTCAACTACAAGTCCCAGAGTTCTTTGTAATTTGTAAGGCAAATCCCCGTTGATTGCATCATTGAAACTCAAAGCAAGGTACACAATGGGGAACCAATTTTCCCTCCCTCTTGAGAATTAGTCCCCTCTAATGCCATTCACTGGGCTGGGAGTGTAGCTCAATGGCAGGATGCCTGCCTGGCTTGTGTGAGGTCTTGCCATCTGAAGATTTTAGATATTTTATGCCCACAAGGAAATAAATTTAACTCTAAAAAGGTCTAAAAGCAAGGTAGCAATGGCCAATGAAGAGTGTGGTGCCCTTCTCTGCTCCAAAACAAAGCAATGGCAGATAACATGCCACGCAAATTTCTACTTTAAAAACACATAAGTACACAGAGCTTAACCTGAAAAGCATGGGCCCTCCTCAGACACACTGTAGGGCTGTGACGTAGGCCTCCCAGGTCTCCAGCACTATAAAGAAATATCTGAGCCTGAGGAGATGGCTCAGTTGATAAGGACCTAAGCTTGATTCCTGAGGACCCAGGTGAGGAAGTTGGATGTAATGGTGCCTACCTGTAATCCTAGCACTGAAGAGAGAGAGAGAGGAGGGTTCCTGGGGCTCACTGGCCAGCCAGCCTAGCTGAGCCATCTCTCCAGCCCCTAATTTATTTTTTTAATAAAATAAAAAGGTGGATAGTACCTCAGAAACAACATCTAAGGTTGCCCTTTGACCTCTACCTGAAAATGTACACATGTATATCCCAACACACAGGAGTGTGTACTCACACTCATACACACACACACACACACACACACACACAGAGTACCTGTTGTTTCTAAGTCATTGGATCTGAATTATTTTGTTAACCATCAGAACTGGCGATGAGAGTCCACACATTACCTCTGTACTTTAGGCAGCCTGAAGTGGCAGAGAGGGGGGCCAAACAGAGCCATGTTTTTGCTGGATCCTCCATTGTCTTCTCTCTCATGTATCACAGATCACCCCAGGGGACACTCTAACCCTCTGCACATTCAGAGTGTGTTGTCCAGCTCCACCAGGCAGCCCCAGAGAAACCAAGTCCTGTGCCTTGGGTATGTGCAGCTCACCCACAGACACTGGAGCTGTTGTTGTTGTTGTGACTGACACTGCAGCAGACGTTCTGGTGGCCTTGCCAAAGTCTAGAGACAGATGGCAGCATTAGGAGAGGGGTGGCATAGGAGCATTAGGGGTCCTTCAATGATCAGGCAGCCAGAACGAGAGGGTGGGTGAGGCTAGGCAACTGGGAGGGGCCTGAGCTGAATCTGGAACCCTAACCTACTCACCCCAGGGCAGTCTTTATATCCAAATCGCAAACATACACATCACAGTGGTGCACACATTGCCTTGAACTTTATTCCTTGGCCCCTAAGTCTAGGGCTGAACCACTTTGTACAGGACACTCAGAAAAGTGGGTGTGCCTCATGGAGGCACTCATTGCTCAGGTGAATTCCACCTTCCTGGAAACGTAATATAGTCCGGTGTGGGGCTATGATGTCACCAAGAATGAAATAAGGTAGGAGCAGGTTCAGGATGTGGAGATGACTGAGACTGAACCCTGGCTTTCTGGGACTGGTACGGCCCTTCAGAATTGCCCCAGAGAGAGACAAGGACACCTGGCTTGGTATTCAGCCATCACCAGATGCCACATCATGGGAGAGAAGAAAAGCATGAAGCTTGAGATGAGGCATTTCCCTATTGCCAATAACAAATCCCAGCCAGAAGTAGAGCTAACTAAGCCATCCACAACCAAGAGCCCCAGATAAAGGTGAGTCTGAGTAGCATTTACCAGTGTGCTGACTAATCTTATGTCAACTTGACCCAAGCTAGAGTCACCTGAAAGGAGGGAATCTCCGTTGAGAAAATGCCTCTGTAAGATCTGGCTATAAGGCATTTTCTTATTTTTTAATTTTTCTTTTTCCCCCTTTTTTTGATTTATTCTTTTAAAAAAAACTATCTTTTTTCATTATACTTACCAATCCAAGCTCCCACTTCTTCCCTTCCTCCCATTCCCTCCACATACTCTCCTACCCCACCCCTATCCAATCTTTAGAGAGGATAAGTCACATTGCCTTGGGGAAGGTCCAAGGCCCTCCCTACTATATCTAGGCTGAGCAAGGTATCCATTTAAAGATAGTAGGTTCCCAAAAGTCAGTACATGCAGTAGGGATAAATCCTGGTGCCACTGCCAGTGACCCCTCAGTCTGCCCCAGCCATGCAACTGTCAACCACATTCAGAGGGACTAGCTTGGTCCTATGCTTGTTCCTTTCCAGTCCGGTTGGAGTTGGTGAGCTCCCATTAGCTCAGGTAGACAGTTTCAGTGGGTGAGCCCATCATGGTCTTGACCTCTTTGCTCATATTCTCATTCCTCCCACTTTTCAACTGGGCTTTAGGAGCTCAGTCCAGTGCTCTGATGCGGGTCTCTGCCTCTGTTTCCATCAGTTGCTGGATGAAGGTTCTATGGTGACATTTAAAATAATCATCAGTCTAACTACAGGGCAAGTCAAGATCGGGGCCCCTCTCCTCTATTGCTTAGGATCTTAGCTGGGGTCATCCTTATGGACTCCTGGGAATTTCTCTAGAGCCAGGTTTCTGCTAACCCCGTAATGGCTCCCTCAATCAAAATATCTCTTTCCTCACTCTCATCTCTGTCCTTCCTCCTTCTCGACTATCCCATTCCCTCAAGTTGTCCTTTGTTTATGGCTAGAGTCCACTAATGAGTTAGTACATACCATATTCGTTTTTGGGGGGTCTGGGTTATCTTACTCAGGATAGTTTTTTC
>JAQHUG010000204.1:2984682-3009736 GCA_028555095.1 Dicrostonyx torquatus | reverse complement strand
TCTAAGAGTATGAAGAATCACACAGCTTCTAAACATGGCTTCCTCCACTTTCTGCCACAATACTGGGAGACAGGCAATACTCCAGAGCCAAAAAGAGAAAGTCGTTGTCTTAGCTAACAGAGCATCATTCAGAATGCCTTGCAGAGAAGTCTGGACATGTCATCCTCTCTATGTGCCCCAAGGGGACAATTAATAACTATATTCTTAGGTATGTACAATCTCAGGCCCCAAAGTTGTACTCCAAACAGTGACTTGACAAAGGCCTTCTCTTGGGGTTCTAGAAAACTAAAAGATGCCTTCCTTCCAAAACAAACACAATTGCACTAGTAGAAAGCTCGTATTTGCAACTATTAGTGGCACATAGAAGAAATGCCACAAGATGTAGCTAAGATGAAGCTGAGCTGGGCACAGTGATATGGGACTGGGATCCAGCTCTTGAGAGATGGAAGCAGGAGGATCAGGAGTTCAAGATCATCCTCAACTAAGAATGAGTTCAAGGCTATCCTGGGATACCTGAGACCCTGTCTCAAAAATAACAAAAGTGAACAATCTGGGAACTGGAAAAATGGCTTCATAGTTCAGAGCGCATGTATTGGCCTTACAGAGAACTCCCGTTCAAGTCTTAGCACCCATACCTGTCAGTTCCAACCACCTTGAACTCTAGCTCCAAGGAAGCCAGTGTCCTCTTCTGGCCTTCTCAGGCACCTCCACTCACATCCACACAATAATGTCCATTTAAAAATGATGATTCTGTGTATCTACTGCATAACGTCTCAGGCTAGCAGATTGTGCCTTCTAGCTATTACCACTTAACGTGACCACACACACATGGCCAAGACTGGCAGGAATAAGTAGATGAACTACTGAGCTCAGAGGCTTGAGAGATTATTTGGAGCACTGCACATACAGTTATGTAACAATTCAGCCTTATACTGTATCTTTAACAAATGACACACACAACTCCTGAGTGGCATGGAGTTTATTAGAATGTACTTTACTGAAGGGAATAGAAACCTCGCTCAGGGCTGGAGAGATAGCTGGCTCAGTAGTTAAAGACATTGGCTCCTTTGGCAGAAGGTTACGTTCAGATTCCAGCACCTACTAGGATGCTCACAACCATCTGATGCTCCAGTTCCAGGCAATCTGATGCTCTCTTCTGGCCTCCTCAGGTACCAGGTGCACAGATACACATACAGCAAACCACTCATACACATAGAAAATAAAAGTAAGAAACCTCTGCTCCATCAATCAAGAACTCTATTATCTCACAGACCAGGAAAGCCAGAAGAAATTTGTTGTGTGATGTTTTATTTTTTTGGCTTTTTGGAGGGTGGGACTCGCCACCCAGATCCCAAGTAAACCATATACAGAGGCTTATTCTTAGTTAAGAATGCCCAAATTAGTTTGGCTTGTTTCTTGCCAATTTTTTTTAACTTAAATTATCCCATCTACCTTTTGCCTCTGGACTTTTTCCTTCCCTTACTTCTCTATATCTTACTTTCACTTTTACTCCATGGCTGGCTGGGTGGCTGGGTGCCTGGCCCCAGATGTCCTCCTCCCCTTGTTCTCTTATTGCTCCTCCTTTTCCTCATTTCTCCTCCTATTTATTCTCTCTGCCTGCCAGTCCCACCTTTCCTTGTTCCTGCCTTGCTACTGGCCTTTCAGCTCTTTATTAGACCATCACATGTTTTAGATAGGCAAAGAATCACAGCTTCACAGAGTTAAACAAACGCAGCATAAACAAAAGCAACATATCTTTACATCATAAATAAATGTTCCACAGCATAAACAAAAGTAACATACTTTAAAATAATATCCCCCAACATAAATCCACATTTCAAAACATGTTCGTGCTGTGGCTTGACAGAGTCACAGAGGACTCGGACTCCTATCATCTTCCTGCCTTGTTTCTTCAGTGTTGGCTCTTCTTAGGCTAGTGCCAAGGGTTCTCATTCTCTCACTCATCCCTCTGCCCTTGTGAGAGACCTCTCAGCATTGACTACAGCCAAGGCTGCACCACTGTGGAAATGCAGGTGAGGTCATGTTCCAGAGGCACATAGCCATGTGGGAATGGGAGATACATGAACAAAACTGAGGTATCGTCAAGAAAGAAGGGGAAACAGAGTGATATAAATAGTTATTACATAGCTGGCTATAACTCAATAAGATTCTTGCCTGAGTGGTTATTGCCTGTTCATAAGTTATGCTGAAGTCCATGCCCCCTTGGGGACTAAATACAACCGTCTTTCCTGAGAGCTCCAAAGGAAGCTCCCTTCATCCAACACACATGGTGACAATGTGTGAGAGGGTTGTGAAGGTAGGTGGCGGATGAACAGAGATTTCTCATACAGCCCCATGGGCTTCTGCAGTTTTCTGGGGTGTCCAGCTGGTGCAGAAGGGTGGGAGGGTGGGCCACAAGCTGTTTCCCACAACACTGTGGCTAGCTGGTAAACCAAGAATGTCACTATGACTATTCCTAGCCTGTTAAATTAGTGGAAGAAGAGATTGTCCAGGTGCAGAAAGGACCAAAGTCACATTCATGGACAACCACTGGCCTGATACCACTCTCTGCATCAACTATGGCAGGCCGTACTTGTCACACCACAGTGGCGGGGAATCAGAAACGCTATTTCCTTTCCATCAGAGACTGTAGGGGCTGGTTTTAATTATCGTGTCCTACTCTACTTAGGATAATTTCCTGTAAGAGTGTCCATTTGTATGTAACATACGTTCCCCTGAGACTTAAAGAAGTGAAGTGAGCTGCTCAAGATGACCCAGTTGGTGAAGAATTAGAACTACACCCACGACGGCCTCCATAGGTGTACTCTGTCAATTTGCCTGTACTGTATAATCTGGGTCAGCTCTGAGTGTCTGGGGAGTCTTAGAGACCTCTTCCATCTTGACTTAATTGATCCTGAATTCCTACTCAGTGGGCGATAACATCCCACTGAGTCAAGACATCATGTCAACAAACTTCCTGGCCAATGGTCCATGTATGTTCTTTCAGGAATCTAACTCTCTGCCAACCATACTCTGTCTGCCTATGTGTTCCTTGGGATCCAATGCTAGTTAGCTAGTTTTTGCGTAGAAAGCAGAGATCCTGCATTCCCAAGAAGAAAAAACATGCTTAGACCTAAAGAAATAGGCTAGATGTGGGGAAAGGACAAAAAGACTGCAAAATTCTACCTTCTGTCTTATAGAATAAAACAGAAAAAGCTGGAGAAAGCAAATACTTATTCTAAGCCCAGGGGAAAACCCAAAGGAGTCTGGGTGAGATCCCTGGGTGCTGAGCCAGTCTTCCCGCACCATTTGCCAAGGACACGGACTCAAAGATTCAGGACTCCCCAGTGTAAACAGCGACAGGCAGCCTCCAGGGTGCTGTCTTCGGTGCTGAAGTGGCACAGTTTGGCGCCTGGAACAGGCAGACGCTGCTAGGACATTCCCAAGTTACTCCATGCCCCACTTCCAATTTAGCTTTGGAGTCAGAGCAATCCTCCGCCTTGGAACTCAGCTGCTAATTTTCAAAATTGGGGCAAAATCCCTTACATCCCCTCTCATTCCTCTACTATCACCATTTAACTCAGCTCTCAAAGACACAGAAAGGAGACTTTTAAAGCTTCGAGGACTGTATCAGGGCCAGTGAGGCGGCTCAGGGGTTAATGGCGTCTTCTACCAAACCCAGAAACCACATGGTGGATGAGAGAACTAATTTTCCCAAGTTGTCCTCTGACTCCTACACAGGCACTATGACCCATACTTTAAAAATCGATATTACTCAAATGACCATGCCAGATGACTGGTCATTCCCATTCCAAAGATCTACTTTCTATGTCTTCTTCTCCCTTCTGGTGGCTCCTCGGACTCCTTGCCTCTGGTGCAGCTCTCCAATAACAAGCCTCTTAAATAGCTCGCTTTCCAAGGACACTCTTAGAAGAGAGTCTAGGAGAAGATTGTTATAAAGGCCAACCTCCAGAGACTTGGAAGGGTGCTGCCATTTGAGACAACAAACGGAAGAATGTTTCTCAGGGTGCGCAACATCACACCCATTGGGCAGCCTCCTGTTGTCGCACACATGACAGGGTTGGTTACTATCATCATTGCACAGTGCTGTGGGAATTATAAACAGGGAAATACACGTCATTTATTACAAGCCAAGATTAAATGATCTTAATTAGAATAAAACACAAAATGTTTGTCTGAAAATATAGAAAACCCAAATCTAGTTTGGGAGATGAGTATTGCTTTGCAAACTAATCATCTATGTGCCAAGACTCCAGCTAGA
Source organism: Dicrostonyx torquatus (assembly GCA_028555095.1). Classification (NCBI taxonomy): domain Eukaryota; kingdom Metazoa; phylum Chordata; class Mammalia; order Rodentia; family Cricetidae; genus Dicrostonyx; species Dicrostonyx torquatus. The sequence continues at coordinate 3,005,454 of JAQHUG010000204.1, read as the reverse complement.
TTCCCTGAGAGCCTGGACACTGTCTCGAGGGCCTAGGCACGGATGTTGAAATGTTCGTCAGGCTAACAAAAGGGAACTTTAAAAGTCTGGGTCATTTCTGTGCTTCTGTTGCTTTTGTTTCAAGGTTCTGTGCATCCTAAATGAAAGTTCATAGCTGCCGTCCCAGCCAACAGCAGACATTTCGAGATTAGAAGACTGTGCTTCAAGTCTTTCTCTGATTCTATTTTGTGTTATTGTCACTGCCTGGGAAACGTCCCCCAACAGGTTCGTGTGTTTGAACGCTTGATTCCCTTAGCCAGTGGATCTTTGTAGGGGTACAATCTTTATGACTGTAGCCTAGCTATCTGAAGGGGTAGGGGGGGGCTTGCAACAGACAGACACTTCTGGGTCTGGTCTGGCTATCTGCTTCCTGAGTCACCAAGACAGTGGCTCTCAACCTATGGGCCGTGGTCCCTTTAGGGTCACATATCAGAAATCCTGCATATCAGAGAGTTCCAATTCATAAAAGTAGCCAAACTACAATTATGAAGTGGTGCCAAAACAATTTTATGGTTGGGGATCACTGCAGCATGAGGAACTGTATTAAAGGGCCACAGCATCATGAAAAGTGAGAACCACTGTACCAAGACAAGAGCTGGCCCCCACTGCCCTGATGGAGCATACCACCTTAGACTGTAAGCCAAAGCAAACCCTTTTTTCATGGTTGGAAGTTGCTCAAGTTATTCTAGTACAGAAAGAAAAGAATAAATGAATACAGTGTGTTCTTAGAATAATTACATTTAACTTCACTTTCCTTATAGTGAGAATAGTAAGCATATCAACCTTAGTTATTTTGCAGAAACATTGAGGCGACACAAAAGTTCACTCTACCAAGGCAAATCACAGTTAAATGAAGCATTTTCTGACTGCCTTGCTGTAATGTCTTCACTCAGATGTAAGAGCTGTGAGGGCAGGCTGGGTCCTCCTGACAGGTAACCAATGCTGAACTCAGGATCATGTGCCTGGAGACAGGTACCCAGGGCAATTGGATTCCAAAAGAGAACTAACTGCCTTAGGGAAAAATATATATATACCAAGTTTGATCTCAAGGGGCAAGTCTGTCCAAGCCACCCCTCAGGCTCAGGGCTGAGAGTACAAAGGGAAAAGATGGCTTTCACAGGAGGAGTTGGCCCGGCACATGGGCTCCAGATGGGATTTCAGCTGGAAGCATACAGAAGCAGCTGAGCTCCAAGAACACTGAGGTTTTCTGGACCTGCTCTCTGGCGGGTGGATGAACTGCGTCAAGGAGAAATGGAGGCCAGGTGGTGAGGACAGAAGGGAAAGGAGACAGGATTAGAAGAAGCAAGGAAGAGGTCACCATGGAGGGTCACATCCCAAATCTTTCACATGGGTGGAAATCTTCAACAAATACATAACCGGATGCCACTAGATCGTCACGAATAGAAAAATTTTCAGAAAAAGGATCATCATAGATTGTTGAGTTAGATGAGACCTTTTCAAATGACCTGATCCCCCATCTTTATTTTGTAGATAAAAGGATGGCCAAGAGAAATGAAGTTCAGTCAGTAAACGAGTCCCTTGAAGAAACAGAACTGGGATTCAGGTCACCTGATTCTCAGGTCAACGTGTTCCTTACTATCAATAATTGAATGGTGGCCTGGGAGAAACAGTTCCGTCCATAAAGGCTTTTTGTCACTTGCCTGGCAAGTGTTCTGACCTGATGTCAATTGCCAAAACCCATGCTTGCTTTGTTTGTTCGTAGCTTTTGTTTGTTTGTCTTGTTTTTAAAGGGGGCTTACAGAGATGGCTTGGTGGTTAAGAGCACAGCTGTTCTATCGAAGGACCCAGGTTCAGTTCCCAGCACCTACATGGCAGTTCACAACCCTCTCTAACCCCAGTTCCAGAAGATCCACACCCTCTTCTGACCTCTGCAGGCACTGTACACAAGTGGCACACTTTCATACACGTAGGTACTCATGAACCTAAAACAAAAATAATAAATAAAACTGTTTTAGAAGGGTTTGGATCATGGCACACAGTTGTAATTCAAGATCTGGCAAGGCAGAGACAAATGGGTTCCTGGGGACTACTGAATATTGTATAAAAGAACTTTTCTCAGGGAGGCAAAGTACACACATTTACTCAGCCCAGATAGGGAGCTTATGACAGACCAAAGTATGGATAGCACCAAAACCCAGCGTGGTGCACCAGTGAGTTTTATTGGAGTTACTTACAAGGGTCCTTACAGGAACAGAAATTGGTGTAGGAAGTCTTTCTGTATATGTGCTCCTGCTTCATAAAAGAGTTACTGCCAGACATTTACAGGACACACACACAAAAAAAAAAACCCAACTGATAAACTTTGCAAGTACAAAAGCATATGAGATTTTCAAATTTCCTGCTTCATGGAAAAGTCTGCCAGATACTATGGGCCTGTAGACTACAGATGGATGCTGCAACAGTACAGAAGAACTTTGGGTGACTGTCCAAGCAGCGAGATGTCTCTGTCAATTCTCGAGTTTTAAAGTTGCTTACAATGTACTTCCTGTTTACTTAGGTAATATTATATCCTTCTGGAGTCTTTAATAAAATTAAAAATAGTTACAATTATATATATATAGTTTCCCTTAGTTATGATAAAAGATAAAGTAAATATAAATATTATAACTGTAATTCTTGCTTGATAACTTTTTCACATATGTAATTTTACTATGTTAAAGTTAAAACCTTTTTTATTTAGACACAAAAGAGGAAAGAGTGTGGAAAGTCCTTCTTTTTATACATGTTGCTTTTATTGGTTAATAAATAAAGCCAGTGGCTTAGCAGAATATAGCAAGGATGGAAATTCCACGCAGATAGAGGAGGAAAGAAGGTGGAGTCAGGGATGCCATGTAGCCACCAAAGGAGAAAGATACCCAACCTTGTCAGTAGGCCACAACCTCATGGTGATGCACGGATTAATAAAGATGGGTTAATTTAAGATATAAGAACTAGCAAGCAATATGCCTAAGTGATTGGCCAAGCAGTGTTATAATTGGTACAGTTTCTGTGTGATTATTTAGGGTCTGGGTGGCCAGGAACAAACAAGCAACCTCTGCCTTCAAGAAATGACTCAAAGATGACACATCACCAAAAGCTACCCCAATAGGGGTTACAGTTCATAAAAACTAGGAACCTGGAGCACACAGCCTACAGGCAACATGTTGGCGAGGGTCCTTTCCATGTGGTCTGGTGTCAGTCTCTTTCAGGCAGCTCAGCTAGTCTCTGCTCAGAGTCATCATTACATCTTGGCTTGTATAAGAGCGACTATCACCCCCTTTACTGTTTTCTCTGAGAGGGTGGGGCCTAGTGAATCTGGTCTGTTTCAGTAACTTTCTGAAGCTATTTTGAGCTGTTTATCTTACTACTTAAAGGAGTTCATTGCAGAATAGAATATTTCAATCTCGCAAGAAATTGTTACACAACACTGGCCAGTTAGCCTTGCCTACTTGATTAATTCCAGGTCAATGAGAGACTTCATTTTAAAAAATAAAATAAAATAAACAGAGCTAGAGGAACAAAAGCTGAAGTTGCTCTATGGCCCACACACACATATGCACATAGAGTACACATATATGCACCCACACATACACAGAAAAATAATAACAGCTGAAGGGAGATACTACTATAACAGCTAAGCACAACACTGCAGAAACTTAAGGAGTAAAAAGGTTGGTATTTTTCCCATTTCCACTATGTAAGTCACAATATGAATACCACAAGGGTGGCGTTCTCTGGAACACAGCCTGATGGGGAGATTTGCACACTGGAAGATTATAGGTAAGTACATTTTTGGCAACACCTGGGCAGAAGGGTCGCCATAGTCCCAGTGGAATGAAAGCTTTTGATAAGCTGTTACACACGGCTGTAATTCTAGCTCTTGGGAGACGGAGGCAACTCAAGCTATAAAGAAACTATGTAAAGAGTTTTTATCTGGGGTGGGGGTGGGGAGAGAAGGAGGAGGAAGAGAAGATGTTTTAGCTTTCCTTTAGAGCTGTCCAGCTTTGTTACCTAGCACTGACATCATTCGAGGTGGGATGGAGCCTCAGGTATGGCATCTCTCTCTCTCTTTTTTTTTAAAAGACTTAGTTATTAATTATGTATACAGGGTTCTTCCTGCATGTATGCCTTCAGGCCAGAAGAGGGCACCAGATCTCATTACTGATGATTGTGAGCCTCCACATGGTTGCTGGGAATTGAACTCAGGACCTCTGGAAGAGCAGCCAGTACTCCTAACCTTTGAGCCATCTATCCAGCCCCAGCATCTCTCTTTAGACAAGAGCAATTCCTAAAGAATTCAAAGGCTGGGCCTCAGCAGCCACACACCAGAAGCTAGAAGAACGGAAGCTTTGAAGCAAAACCAGACCTCAGCCACCCACCACAGCAGCCCCCCTGGTGGTCCAGGTTTGGGTTGGGAGGGGCCACAGCCTTTTGCCTCCGGATCACTCAGGGACTTATCCAGCTTTCAACCAGCTCTTACCTCAGATTCTAAAGTTTTTTTTTTTTTTTGGACCCAGAAATCTGCAGAGAACAGTGACGTAGCACCCCTCTCTTCTGCGTGTGTGCTACATAGGGTAAACAGTAGAGCATCATCTTTAGAAACATTTCCTGGGTTACAGTGTTTTGCTTTGCTTTTGTTTTTTGCCTGTTTGTTTGTTTTGGTTTTGGTTTTGTCTTAGTTGGGTTTATTTTTGTTAAGAGGGAATCTCTCTGTGTCATTCTGGCTATCCAGGGAGTCCATACATATTCCAGGCTGGCCTCAAACTCACATTCTTCTCCCTCAGTCTCCCAAGTGCTAGGATGGTTGACCTGCACCACCCCACCTACACTCTGAGTCACCATCTGTGACTATTCTGTCCCTTTCAACATCAACCTGTTCCTCACAGCCACAAAAGAAAGAATGGAACTCTTTCAGACCCGGAGAATGACTCCTGGGTACTCAGTCCTAAATGCCAGAACTACTCAGAGATCTCTGGCTCTCCACGACCGCAGCTCAATGCGAAAGTGTTTTGCATTCTTCCCAGTGATGACCTGTGGCTCCCTCTTGAACAGAAGAACCATTCTTGATCACCTCTGACCGTTTTCTCAGTTATTCCCAGAGCAACTGAGAAAGACCCCTATCCAGAGCATCACGCGGGCCGGTCTGGTTGAGCCACTGTTTTCAAAGGGTTGAATCTCTCTAGAGCTTCAGGAAGGTTATCAGGTAGAAGAGACTCAACGAGTACACATCACCCAGTTCCCAGCCTATCAAAGGCTCTTCCCCTGAGGCCTTCAGTCCATATAATAAAGAATTGTCACCATGATCAAGATGTTTCCAACTGTTATGCAGTTAGTGAAGCCACGTGAGCCACAGACGCAGCCCTGTGCTCCAGTAATAAACTAGAGGTAACCCATTTGTTATTCTTGTGAGCACTCATGAGACCGAGTCATCCTTTCCACTGTTTATTATTACACAAGGTTCTGGATTTTACTTGATCATATTTAGACACACGCCCAAGGCTCTTTTTCTTTTTAAAGGTTTTTATTTTATTTTTAATTGCATGCATATTTATGTGTATAAAAAAGCTGAAAAGCCTTGTGTAGCACAGGCTTGTAATCCTAGCGCTTGAGAAGGTAGAGACAGGAGGATCCTTGGAGTTTATCATCTAGCCAGCTTACACAAATCAGTGAGTTCCAGGCCAGTGATAGACCTTGTCTCAAAATAAGATGGCTAGCCTTGAAGAATGACAACCAAAATGATACTCTAACCTCTACAATCACATGCACACACAGCTCACACACCTGAACACATGGACACACACACATATGCACAAAGTAAATTCACTTTATTTTATTTGGTTTTTCGAGACAGGGTTTCTCTGTAGCTTTGGAGCCTGTCCTGGAACTAGCTCTTGTAGACCAGGCTGGTCTCGAACTCACAGAGATCCACCTGCCTCTGCCTCCCGAGTGCTGGGATTAAAGGCGTGTGCCACCACTGCCCAAGTAAATTCACTTTAAATGTATGTTTTTAAATCATTTTTATATTTATTTAAGATGTAGTAATGTTTTTCCTGTATATATGTATGTATACCATGTGCATGCCCGGTGCCCTGGCAGTCAGAAGAAGATGTGTGATCCCCTAGAACTGCAGTTATGAGTCACTGCGTAGGTCCTGGGAGTTGGACCTGAATCCTCCAAAAGAACAAGTGCTGTAACCACTGAGCCATATCTCTAGCCCCTTGACTGTTTATTATTACTTGACATATTAGCCGATCATATAAGTGCATTCATTATATAGTTTATATAAATGCAGGTTCATTGGGATGAACACTCAAATTTTTATTGATGGAGAACCTAGTCAAAAAGGTAAGCAGCGGGACTGTGGAGATAGCTTGGTGAATAAGGCACTTGCCATACAAATGGGAGACCCACAATTCAGATCCCCAGACCCACAAAGAAGCTGGGCAGAATGGCATCCTCCTGTAATTGCAGCATGGGGGATCCCTGGGACAAGCTCACTGGCTAGACTAGCTGGAGCTGGTAAGCTCCAGGTTCAGGAAGAGATCCTGCCTCAGTAGATAAAAGAGAGAGCAACTGAGGACACCACCTGACAACAATTTCAGGCCTACACACACATACACAAGCACACATGTTGAAGGAAGACAGGCTGTTGTCGTAAGCCACATAAATTAACCTTCATGATCACCCTGTGGTACTTTTTTTTTAGAAAAGAAAATGAAAACTCAGGAAGGCAAAGATGCCCACCATAATCAGCAGGATGTATGGAGAAATGAGAACCAGCCAGCTATGAAACTTGAGTGAGCAGTTCAGAAAGATAGCTGGAAACTAAAAGGCAAATTCCACTCCGATCACTACTGAGTCATGAGCTCTGCCCCCGTTCTATTCCCAGAAGAATATGTCAGGAGCGCTCACCCCAAAGCAGCACTCACCCTGTCAGGCTAAAAGATGCTGCCTGGATCCTCAGAGCAGAAGCATCACTCCCGAAGAAAAAAGCCAGACATGAGCCACAGAACCTGCTAAAGATGCTGTCACCATCAGCACCAATGAACACACATGTCACCTTCGCAAGCAGGTCTGAAATGGAAAGCAAACCCCCAATCCCAGCTTAACTCTGGCTGCACAAAGGGCGTCTGAACTCGGCAAAAGCTAAGGCATTTCAAATCTGTGACTTTGTAGATTGCAGTGTTTAAAAATAAATGTACCTCCACCCTGCATGTGGCACACACACACACACACACATGCACACACAAATATATATAATGGAAAGAACCTGTCACTGAAAGAATGGAAACCTATTTCACTCTGCAGCGATCCAGTCTGCCTCCCCCAGCTCAGAAATGTGCTGTGCTCAGCGTTTCTGTGGGAATGCTGCATCCCTGGTTAGCAAAAGGCAGCGGCGGCTGCAGCAGCAGCAGCAACAGTAACAGCCATAGCACAGGCTCCAGGGAGTGGGAATCAGATCGCACCATTTCTACCTCTTTGGCGACAGAAGCACCAAGTTGCAAGGACTGTAAGAATGTAGTCCAGAGGCTGCTGGGCAATGTCACTCTGAAGGCGGTGAGTAGCATGCTATTCACTGGGGCATCAACCGAGAAAAAATTCTGGGTCCTGACAGAGGGGTGTGTGTGTGTGTGTGTGTATGTGTGTGTGTGTGTGTGTGTGTGTGTGAGAGAGAGAGAGAGAGAGAGAGAGAGAGAGAGAGAGAGAGAGAGAGAGAGAGAGAGAGAGCGAGCACATGGACAGGCATTTATATTGTCATGGTGCAGAAATACATGTGTATCTGCAAATGTAGCAAATAAATCGGACACAGTGCTTTGGAGCAAAAGAGTCAGAGCAGTTGTGCGTTCTGAGGTTCTGAAAGATGAAAAACTAAGATTCCAGAGCTACAAAAGGACCGGTCTAGAACCTAGGGTCCTGATCCCCAGCACAAGATTCTTATATTCTATATGCGGAGAGGAGAGCTGCCCTTGGGCCAAGAGACTCAGACTCCTGGGCATGGAAACTAAAGACTGCAGCCAAATGTGAATGTCACTGGGACACATCTCCCTGCGGCAGTCAACCTAGGAAACTATTTTAGGCTAACTGCAATTTGGGACACAACAACAAGACAACAGCCGTCATTGGCCTTAAGTCGCCCAGCCCTTATGGCCACCTCTTCCCTTGAGGTTATTCTCTGGGTCACAATATCAAATACTTCTATTTCTTCCCAGCAAGGGAGCCATCGCTGAGGCTCAAGAGCTTGCCATACTAACTTCCCCCACTCAGCCCGTAGACTGCAGGTTTGCCGAATGCCAACCATACACCAGGCATGGTGCAAGTCACCCTCCGGTTTCTGTTTTATTTTATCTTATGGTCATGCCAGGGATCTCTCACATGCTGAGATACACTCAACAGCCGCAATGCTCACATTCGCTATCTCACGGCTCAGCACAGCAGCCCAAGGCCTTACTTACTACCCTATCATCCAAACCTGACAAGGAAAGAAGATTGAGGCTGGGTAAGGTTTAAGAGTATGAGCTGTTTGAACCTTTTTCAATTTCCTATTTTCCTTAAGAATCTTAGTTTTTTAAAAAAAAAAAAAAAAAACAATTCCCTCAGCCAGTGTGATCTTTGCCTCTAAAATGGAAAAGAATATTCTCCCCTTAGTAAAAAAGCAATTATCTACAGCATTGTAGTCCAAACATGCAAACAGAACAAAACACTTGAAACTTTGACTCTCAATTAGGCATTGCATATGCCGTGATGGGGCGGGACGGGGTGGGGGTCCTCCGATCTGTCCCATATTTTTCTGGGTACTTTCAAGTTAGTGAGATGAGATATATTTCAGAAACTTGACTGCATCCATCAGCCAGGTCTATAGCTGTGGGAGCTAGATAAGTTACTTTCCTTCCTGGTGCCTCCATCTTTTCTCATTGATAAACTGACAACTAAGACTCAGTGATTTCTCTCCTCCCTCTGAACCCTGAAATTGCACTCACTCCTTTCTCCTTAATCAAGCATGTCTTACATTCCCGGGACACGCCAGATGCACTGTTGATGCTGGGAGGGCATTTCTCCAAACCTGGAGGAGAGGTTATTTGCTGACAGTTCCTGCCAAGCCCCCTCCATGCCACCAAGCATCTTTAGCCATTGCTTCCTAAAACACAGAGCTATGAGTTTCCTCTGTGCCCTGTCCCCGCACTAAGAGGTCTGCGTTCTCCTCTCTTGCTCTTTTCTATAGTAGCACTGAGCGTGTAGTTGATAAGCCACAGTCCCAGGCACACTGCTAAGCAGCTTTCATGCATGACGTCATTTAACCCCAACAATAATCCTATTCAGTAGATAATATGATTAGCCCGACTTACCGATGAAGAAACTGGCAACTTATCCAAAATGGCATGGTTGAAAAATAATGGGGACAGCATTCCTGTTTGGGATGATGAAAACTTCTGAAAATGAATAGAGGTGGTAGATGGATGATATTGGGAATGTATTTAATGCTGCAGCTTTAAATGGTTTAGGGGTATGGTGGCGCATGTGGGAAGCTGAGATAAGAAGGCTGCCACAAGTTCAAAGTCAGCCTGGGCTACATAGTGAGGTCCAGGCCAGCCTGGACTGTAGAGTGAGACCCTGTCTCAAAATAAAATAAAAGACTAACATGTTAAATTATGTTACATTTTTTTACCACAATAAGAGGAAAAAGTAGGATTGAGGCTAGAGCTCAGTTGGTAGAATATTTGCCTAACACTCAGGAAGCCCTGAGTTCAATCCCTAGCACCACATAAAACTAGGCATGGAAGCACATGTCTGAAATTTCAGCACCCAAGAGGTGGAGGCAGGAGAATCAGAAGTCCAAGGTCATCCTTGGCTATATTAAGGCCAGCCTGGGCTACATGAGATTTGTCTCAAAGAAAGAAAAAGGTGAAAGAAAGGAGGGAGGGAGAGAAGGAGAAGGGAGGAAAGGGAGGAAGAGAAAGAGAGAGAGAGCATAAGCCACATAGTCAGGGGTGGAGGAGGGAGAGAAGGAGGAAGGAAAAAAATGAAGGGAGGGAGGGAGAGAGGGAGGGAGGGAGGAAAGAGGGGAAGGAGGGAAGAAAGAAGGAAAGGAAGGCAGGTCAAAAGTAAGCACTATGTCTCATCTATTGTTACAAATAGGACTCAGAAATGGAGCTTATGAGCATGACTAAATTAAATCTGTTGTCAAATAACTAGATGTGTATAACATCTTGATATTTGTCTGAGACTGTTTTTGTAGCTAGAACATGATCAAGGTTTCATAGAAAATGTTTCCAGGTATGGGATTTTTCTAATAATGAGCAAGAGAGTTTCTAAACCTGTGTGTTAAAGTAAGGTGTGTGTATGTGTGTGTGTTTGAGAGACAGAGAGAGATATAGGGTTTCATTTAGCCCTGTCTAGCTTCAAACTTGCTTGTAGCCAAGGATAACATTAAATGTGTCTTGCTTCTACTTTCCCAGTGATGCAATTATAGACGGACACCACCACACCCAGCATATGGAGTGCGGGATGTTGAACCTGGGGTCTCATGAATGTTAAACAATTGCTGTACAACCTAGCTACATTCCCAGCCCTTAAAATGACGTTGTCACATTGTTACATTGTTCCAAGGTTGCATGGCCTTTCTAAATTACTGGCTTTTTTAATCAATGACCAAGAAAAGGAAATTCAAAATCTCTGCATTGTATTCCCAGTTTGTTTGTTTTGTTTTGTTTTTGCCTATAGTACTTCTCTTTGTTGATGTTTCTCTGGCTTTGCTGGGTTTTGGGTTTTTGGTTTGTTTTTGGTTTTGCTTTTATATTTTGGAACTCAGTTTCTGGGAGCATACAAGTTTAGAATTATTGCTCTACTCAGCTGTTCTCCCCCTATTGGTCGTTATGTATAGTCTTCCAGGCTGCTTTATTCTGACATTAACAGTAATCGCCAGTTTTTGTTTAGTTAAAATTTAGCACCTTGTAAGATGTAGTGGTGCACGTCCTTAATCCCAGCACTTGGTGGGATGGGCAGAGGCAATTGCATCTCTGTGAGCTTGAGGCTGACAAAGCAAAGTCCATGACAGCAGAGCTTTTACACAGAGAAGCCCTGTCTCAAAAACACAAGCAGGCAAAGAAATTTAGCTGCCATAATTTTCTCACCCTTTGTATTTTATGTCTTTTGTGTTTCTTACAAACAACACATAGGTAGGTTTTATGGAAATTCCAGCTATATCTCCTTTGAGCTCTGCAATACCATAAAAATGGAAAGAACTTTTTTGTTTGTTTGTTTTGTTTTTGTTTTTCGAGATAAGGTGTCTCTGTGTAACAGTCCTGGCTGTCCTGGAACTTGCTTTGTAGACCAGGCTGACCTCAAACTCCACAGAGATCCGCCTGACTCTGCCTCCCAGAAAGAACACTCTTAAAGTCAGACCATAGGTTTTAGGGAATCATTTACAGGAGACTTTCTGGTTTTCTCACTGAAGGATGTTCATGAGCATGAACCTCACAACTTCACATACCCCTTACAGAATGAAAAAATAAATAAAAAATAAAAGCCACCGAGGCCTCTCCCTCAGTCTGTGCTGTCACTCCATCACATCTGGTAAGCTTTGAATGGCATCTTGTCACTCCCATCTCCTATAATTCACAGCCACAGCCAACTTCTTCAGTTTCTACCCTTGTGCTGGTCTTACGAACCTATTGTGCCAGCAGTGACTTGTGCAGAATGTCACTTCCTTGAAAACAGATTTGAAGCTCGAGTCCCCAAAAGAAAGAATAGATCCTTGAAGATGTTGCTACGGTTTTTCTCCTCTGCTACCAGTCACCCCCAAAATGTTGGGAAACTGCTCCAGCCTTCGTCCAAGACAAAGCCAAGGATGCCTTGGCAGTGTTTTCCAGAAGCTTCCTTCTCTAGTCTTCCTTTCTTTCTTCGGTGGCACAGAACTAGGGGCATCAGGCGTGGTAGTCAGACATTTGGACAATGAACTACACGCCCCACACACACTTTGGGTCCTTTTTATTTTTTCTTCCTTCCTAGATATAAATGTCTGTCCTCAGTAAGCATTTATTGAGCATTTGCTATATAGTATATTTTGTCATTTTATCTTGTCAACTCTATTATAAGGGCATAAGTCTTATTTCCCCCTCAAAGGGACTTCTGAAAGTTTGAGATTCTAAAAAAGCTAGACTGTGGATTAATTTAAAAAAAAACAAGTGAGCAAGATATAATGAAATATATTTAAAAGGGGGTGCTAGACTTTTGGGTATATATCCAAAGGATGCTCAATCGTGCCACAAGGACATGTGCTCAACTATGTTCATGGCAGCATTGTTTGTCATAGCCAGAACCTGGAAACAACCTAAATGTCCCTTGACCTAAGAATGGATAAGGAAAATGTGGTACATTTACACAATGGAGTACTACACAGCAGAAAAAAAATCACGACATCTTGAAATTTGCAGGCAAGTGAATGGAACTAGAAAACATTATATAGAGTGAGGTAACCCAGACCCAGAAAGACAATGATCACATGTACTCACTCATAAATGGTTTTTAAACATAAAGCAGAGAAAATCAGCCTACAAATCACAATCCCAGGGAACCTAGACAACCATGAGGACCCTAAGAAAGACATACATGGATCTAATCTACATGGGAAGTAGGAAAAGGCAAGATCTCCTGAATAAATTGGGAGCATGGGGACCATAGGAAAGAGTTGAAGGAGAGGGGAGAGGGAAGGAGGGGAGCAGAGAAAAATGTATAATTCAATAAAATCAATAAAAAAAGAATTTTTAAAAAGGGGGCTACTAGAGAGATGGCTCAATGGTTAAGAGAACTGGCTGCTCTTGCAGAGAACCCAGGTTTGAGTCCCAGCACCCACATGGCAGCTCACAACCATCTGTAACTCCAGTTCCAGAGGATTCAGTGCTCTATTCTTGCCTAGAGGGTACAGGGCACACTTACATACACGCAGGCAAAATATGCATACATACAAAATAATAAAATAAAAAATTTTAAAAACCAATATCCTATTGCCTCTTTTCTCAGGTGATCCCTTCTCTGCCCTGGAGGGCACAGTATACACGTGGTACATTTACATACATACAAGCAAAACAAACATACAAAATAGTAAAATAGAAATTACAAAAAGAACATCATACACCCCACTCCACTGCTAACCCCTTCTCTGGCTTCCCACACAATCAGGCAGCCCTCATGACTTTGGTTTCCAGCTACTGTAGCAAGGAAGGTCATCAGTGCCTCGATCTCCTCATCTCACAGCTGCAAAACGCTCCCTAGTCCCTGAACAGCAGACACATGACAGTCCAAGACTGTGATCTGCCGAGGAAGCTCTCGCACTCACCTCTCCAAGGTCTGCAAGGTTTCTGACTGCTGTGTTTTCACATCTCCCTATGTACTTTGTGGTGCTGGTCCAGTTTCTGAGGCTCCTAAGAGGGACACCATGAAGAGTTCTTTCTTCCAACTCTACCTCTGCCCAGAAGCCCAGAGACAGGGACCACACGGTGTGGCCTGGGGATAAAGTTCATTTGTTGGCTCTCTTGCAAGGGTGAGGTGTGACAGGAGCCGTAGGCTTCTAGGAACCTCTTTGTTCATCTTTTTTATATACTTATTTCCTCTTACTTTATTTGTTCGTAAGTGTGTGCACTTGCACATACACACCACAGCACACACATGGAGGTCATAAGAGTTGAGCTCAGATTGCTGGGCTTGTTGGCAGTGCCTCTACCCACTGTGCCATCTCTCTGGCCCCTGGCTCATTCTTTCAAGAGAATACAGGACGGTGGAGAAAACACTCACTGGTGTTTACTCAGTCAACTGATTGGTATGAGAGCCATCCCCATGCTTCATAGGGAAAACCAGATGGAACTAGAATGTCTCACTCACCTTTAAGGGGTGCCTATGGGGCCACCAGCCACGGGGAAGAAGACAAGAGCCAGACTACACCAGCATCTTTGTATCAGGACATCCCCTCTGTCCCAGCATCTGTCACTCACCTGCTGAGGAGTTCCCAAAATGTTCCCTCATGTTGAGGCTTCTTAAAGGTTCCTTGAAGAGAACAAACAACAGAAGGTACCAGTTTCTGTGCTGAGACCTTGAATGACAGGCAGTTTTGACAGGGAGTCAGGAGAGAGCCTCACTGAGGGGGAACGGAGAAAAACAAAAAACAAAAAGGTCAGAGTGCCAGGAAAGTGGAAGGTAGCTGCTAGCCTCTATTTATCTGTGACAGAGGGACTAAGCCTCTAAAAGGGAAAATGACTGACCCAAGATCACAGCCAAACCTAGAACTTGAACCCAGGCTCCCACCTCCCTGTCCAGAAGTATCACACCACAAGGCCGCATGAAGATACACAGGCTTCTTTATTAGACAGGGAAGGGTCTTGGGAAAATTGTGACTGCTGCTTTATTGTAGCAAAGAATTTAATTAACTGCCACAGTTCTTGTCCCGGGCAGTGAATAATTTAAATCTTAATACTGGGGCTGGGAATGGAGCTCAGTGATAAAGTGTGTGCTGAGCACGGGGACCCACGTTCAGTCTCCAGCACCAAAACAATGAAAATAAAAATGCTTGTTAAACAAAGACACAAATCGCATAAAAACAAACTTCTCTATTTTTTTTAATTTATTTGTTGTGTCTGTGTGCGTGAGAAGTGGGGTGAGGAGCACCACAGGGCATGTGTGGACAACTTTCAGGAGTCTGTTCTCTCTTTCCACCCTCAAACTCAAGTTGTCAGGCTTGTGTGACCTCCCTCCACCTTTCCTTACCCCATCCCCACATTCTTTTCTTTATTCCCCCACCCTTTTTTGTTTGCTCATTTGTTTAGCAAGCCGTCCTTTCATTTTATGTTGGTATTGTATGGTACTGTATGATTTCATGCATTGTGTGTGGTATCTTACTTGTTATACGGTATCAACTTGTGTGTCTGACCAGGCACCAAAACATAAAGGGATGTGTCTGTGGAACAGGAGGCTTCACTTTACCAGACCTGTCTTAGGGTTGCCTGACAGGAGTTCACCCAGAAGGAAGTATGTGCCTGCCACCCCCAGAATTTCCCTGGGGGAACTCTACCCTCAAAAAGATTGCTAAATTCTCTGACACCCCTCCCCTTACCCCACCTCAGGTGGTGAAACACTGCCACTGCCCTTTAGATGCTGTTTAAATGCACAGCATTATTGTCACTATAGATCATTGGGATCGGCTTTCTGGGTCGTAGGGAGGATGGCAGAATGATGCACACCAATGTGTTTATTATTTAGGATACAGTATATGTGGTTTATGTTAATTGCCCTGAGTAGCATCCGAAGCATAACTAACGTCCAAAGTGTTGGCAACAATCTGCCTTTGCAATACTATTTGCGTAGTGTACAGCACTGTTTAGCAGAGGAAAGATGATCTTAAGTGACATTTCTCCTCTGCTGTCACCTCACCCTGCTTGTGCACTGCAGGATAAATGCTGTTTTGTTTTGGGTTTGGTTTTTTTTTTTATGTTCTGGGTTTTTTTTAATATCATCTTTGAATTACATAACTCTGTTCATGTTTGTTTGAGGAAGCTGTAGAATGGTGTTATCATGGAGAAAGCAGAATGTTTGGGGCTGGCAGGCTTGCATCCCAAAGTCATTTAAAGCGTTCTGCAATGTCTTCTCTTTATAAAATGGGGTTCTCGTGGCTGTGAGACTGTCGATCATGGAAGCAAAAGCCCCCCAAACAGCACTGTGCTTGCCTGGGAGTTGCTAAGCATGGCCCCCTTTGTTTTAGGTAGTGTTTGGAAATGCCCATTCAGTACACTTTGCAATTCAAGACTGTGAGCAAGCCCACCACCTTCCCTACCCTGTAGTTTCCTCAACAATCCTTGGGCCTCCCCGGCAATGTTATATATGCAGATGATCTGTTTGAAGCTGCCAAACACAGAGGGGACACTGATTTTATTTTATGAACAATGGTTAAGTGTCTCCTGAGTGCTGGCTACTGGGAAATAAATATTCTAGATTTCATCTATTCATTCATTCATTCTAAACAACCTATCCTCCAAATGACCCCCTCCCTCTTCCTTCTTCCCTAGTCCCTTTTTAATCTCTCTCTCTCTGTCTCTGTCTCTGTCTCTGTCTCTCTCTCTCTCTCTCTCTCTCTCTCTCTTTCTCTCTCAATCCCAGGGGCCTAGCAGTCTTTTTGCCCAATTGGATGTTATTTTTCATTTTCTTCTTGTCACTACCTAATGTCCAAATTTATTTAAATCATCCTCAGACATAATCCTACAAGATATGAATCACATCTGAGGCAGGCTTTTTTTTCTTCGAACTTGTCAGCCATCTCACTTATGATTGACAAGATTTCCATTCCCGTCATTTCTACTAATTCTGCTTCAAATCTGTATATTTAATGAACACACCAATTGGTCGTTATCAGTCAGAGTCATTTTTTTTTCATGGATAATGCTCTGATTTTATAATTTATCTTGCATGGTGGCTGCCTCTAAATGAAATTCAGTGAAGGGCTTGTCCGGTTTCTATTAAAACAATATCTGGCACATGAATGCAATCATGAGATCCCCCCCATACTCCCCTTTTGTGCATATGAATAGTTTCATGTTCCTGTTAGACTCCTAAACCACAGTAAGGAGTTTGTTTTTCTCACCCAAAAGTATGTTGAATTTTATAACTCTGCACAAAGACAAAAAGAAAATCAAGAGATGGCTTACCCAAAAAAAAAAAAATTCTCCAATGCAAACACAATCTGACACATGCTAAAAATTGCCCGAAGCACTGGTGAGTTACAGTGCCTCTCCCGAGGCAGATAATTCATTAGGAAATAGCCTCGTGCCCTATGTAGCAATTGAACAAAAATATTTATTTGTGGTACTATCAGATGATAAGGGGAGCAGGGTTTCTTTGGGAGAGAAGGGGGAGGGGAGGCCTGCACTGGCTGCCCACCATAAGCATTGCAAATGAATCCTTAGCCTTCATCCTGCAATCTAGGTCAGTATGGTGCAGTGGGACGATGGGATGGCTTTTAAATCTGTTGTAGGCTCCCGTCGATCTGCTTAGAAAGCACAGGAGGCCCAGTTACACTGGACTGGAACATTCTAAGGGGAATTGAAAGATACTCTTCACCTGCTCTAGGGACCATGACCTGACCCACAGAGTCATCAGAAATAAAGAGGGCTATACCATCTGATGAATTACATTAAAACACATGCAGGCTTTAAGTTTTTCTTGTTCTGCTTTTTAAGACCTAAACAGGATTTGCCAGCCAGATTTCCTTCCAGCCTCCAGAATATATGGATCCTTCTTTTAAAATACAACAGGCTCCTACGACCCAGGTGGGGACTTTGCAAATCACCTCCCCATGTTGCAGAAAAAGATAGGAAATACAGGTGTCCCCCAACAAGCCATGATCTGTTTTTCTTTTGGCTTTCTTTTGAAAATTAGGGGGTTTATACTCTATGAATAATTCATCAAATAAAGCAGAAACAAAATAAATTGACTAGTGGCTGCCACCTGATAAACTAAACTTCTACCAAAGACCCTTGTCAAGAACCTTATTCTTCCTTCAAAATGAGTAATGGAAGGCTGTTGTTTCCAGGGGCTCAGGCTTAGTGGGTCCTTCCTCAAAACTGCTTCTGCCAGCTTTAATATGATTACTTCCTGCACACTTTTATAGGCTCAGTTCACTAGGTCAAAGTCCCTGACACTTTCCCCAGGCTCTCCTCCCACAACACGCACAAACTCCATCTGTGTATTCTTCTACACATGCCCCAGTATGCTGCTAAAACTAGAGAAATGTAAGGAGAAACATCTGAATGTCAAAATTTAGCCAAATGCTAAACAAACCAGTCAGAACAGGCTGTTTCTTTTAACTTTTAGTAGGCCCTTTTCTCTATATTTTAATTGCCACACCATACTTGTATCTATTTAAGGGACAGCCTGTGGTCATTCAATATGTATTCACAATGTGTAGCTATCAATTCAGAGTGATTAGTGATTCCAGGTCCTCAAAATTTTAGTATTTCTATATGATGGAAAACCTTCAAAATCTTTTCCAGTTACTTTGAAAATAGCATATATTACTTTAGGCTATTATTACCCTAAGCTTTATTTGACAAAAAAAATCATAAGAAAAAAAATTTAAAGTACAAATATGATTTAAGAAAAAAAATATTTAGCAACAAAAAAATAAAAAGACCCGGGTTTTGTTCTACTAGGAATCAACCTCGTGGGTCTAGAAGAAATTTTTCCATCTCTCTGGGCCTTGCTTTTTTCTTTAATATACATCAAAAGGAACTAACCACCTTTTGGGTTCTATGGTTAGCTATTTTGTCCAAATACCACCTCTAAATTTGTGTTGTTGTTTCTTTGTTTGTTTGTTTGTTTTTTGCTGTGCTTTGTTTTTGGAAAGACGAGGTAACTGCAGAAGTCTCTGCAGCTATTTCCAAAGATGTGAACTGACGTTCACAAAAAACAGAAGCACTTCCGAATCTGCTGAAGATGATATAAAGCTTGCTAATGAGGGAGTCTCACCATAGAAATGATCTTCCAGAACAATGTTGAACGTCTTCAGATGACGAGTTTATAAAACCCCCCTTTCTCTCTCTCCCCACCCCCACCTCCAACATTACTGGAAAGGCCTGAAGAAAATAACTGGTATCAGACACACAGAAGAGAAGTAAAAACAAACTTGGCTTCTTATGCGTCTGAATATTTCACTGGGGATGGAGTTTTGTATTCCTAAACTGGAAGGTGATAGAATATTCTGTTTCAGGACATCTTTTTTTATTTAAAAAAAAAGCCATTTAAAAGTACTGCAGAATGTTATTTTGATTTCTGCCACAGAATAAAGGGCTCCCCCTGAATGCAAACAACAAGCAAAGAATGCGCTAGAGGCTCCGCCATCATATTAAAAATTAAACCGGGCTGCATTTCATAATGGGCTGTCTCCTCCCTCCCTCTGTCTCTCTGTNTCTCTCTCTCTCTCTCTCTCTCTCTCTCTCTCTCTCTCTCTCTCTCTCTCTCTCTCTCTCTCTCTCTCTCTCTCTCTCTCTCTCTCTCTCCATCTTCTCACCGTGGAAATAGCACTGGGATAGTTGTTCTTCATGGTTAACACTGGGGCATCAGCTGAGGTCAGAACCCTGCTTCTGTGAACAGGGAACCACAAATGTCACTGACACATGTCACGGCTTGGCAAATAATATATTTCTTTCCAGTCCCCTGTCCCTTCCGTTTACCCACCCTCATGCATGTGCTAAGCTGAAGGGCACCTCTCAGTCTTCCTTCCTTCCTTTGGTGGGACCAGCAGGAGGCATGCCATTCACAATGAATTCAAAAGTGCTTCTCTTTTGATTTCTGTTGTCTTTATTTTAACCTCAAGAAGAGAGAGAGATTGAACTCAGTCTTCACCCCGGGCTACGCTAATACTTAGGTCATGTCTGAGCTCTCTGGGGAAGCCCGGCTTTATCCCATCCGAGGGGCAATGCTGTCTTTTCAGTGGGGCTGTACAGCTGTCCAGCCATATGGGCCCCAAACAGCTCAGTCAATCCGATTGCGGGGGGGTTACAATGTAATTTCTTAACGTGCTAGTATTTGGGGTGAGTTTGATCAAGCGCATAGACAGCCCTTAAGCCCAAGGGTTTAGGTTTTAAGAAGCCATTACAAATGGTTCAGCATCCGTTCAGACTGGTTAAAAACAGATATAAAATCTGTGACTGGGGGAGGGGCAAGGACTCCTGACCCCCTGGTTGAAGAAAGTCCCAGGGGTATGCTCTAACTATTAATTCAGCATCAGCTGCCGTATCTTCCCCCCACCCTTTTTTTTTTCTCCCTTTCTTTTTTAACCCTGGGCTCATCATTTAAGGCGTTCCCACTCCGGCCTGGTCTGCGGAGCCTGTTACAAAACCACGTCTCGGCTCCCTCACCCCACCCCACCCCCGCGCGCGCGCTCCCCACGCCGCAAGATGAGAGAGCCAGCATCCCCGCAATGCCGCAACAGCTCAGGAGAACTGCATTGAAACCGTTCTCAAGCTAAACAAAACCAGGCCTTTCTGACAATCTAGCAAAAGATAGCAACCTCCATGTCCCGTTGATCTTCAGTCAACTGACTGAACCTTAAGTCACAGCCCCATTCTTCCCTGGTGCAGGGGTTCGAAACTGTACGTCAAAGGAATGCTTCATAGACAAAACATACAATAGTCCTAAATCTAAAAACCTTTGTCAAAATGGTGGAAAGTATGGCTAAGATACCAGTAATAGATCTTGTCCACCAGAGAACTGCAATTTGGTCGAGAATGTTATCAGCGTGGTCAGTGTTCCCAGAAAGACAGCCTAGTGGTGGCCTTGGCCAACCAGCTACATTTTTTAAATTAAAATCTGTCGCAAGGATGTTTTCTAATTCTTATAAACTCCTCCCAAGATTCTCAATTCTAGAAATTTAAAAAAAAAAAAACCTGCTTTTTTTTTCCTAAGCCACTAACGGCACATTGTTGAAAAAAAAAAAAGCAAGTAGGGGAGGTTTTGTGAGAGCCATTCTTCTGTTGGGATCCACACCTAAAAATTGACAGAAGCAGAAATGGCCTTGAATCTAAGGGGACATCCCTGTAGATCCATCCTGACTAGGTAGGTGCTTCCGCCTGACCTGCACTGGCCATTGGCCGCCGCCACGTTTAGACTGCTCTTAGCTACCCAAGCTTGTTCTCCCTACGTCTAGATGTCCTGAATCCAACATAGACCAAGAAACACTTGATTTTGTTTTTTTGG
>JAQHUG010000204.1:2910278-2920410 GCA_028555095.1 Dicrostonyx torquatus | reverse complement strand
TAGTTCCAGGACAGGCTCCAAACCCACAGAGAGACCCTGTCTCGAAAAACCAAAAAAAAAAAAAAAGTTAGCTGGCATGGCTAACATAACAGAGTTCATGCCTGTAGTTCCAGCACTTTGGAGGCAGAGACAGGAGGATTGTTTATGCAATCATGTATGCATGTGCATATAGCAAACTGGTGTGGTGGCTAATGCCAGCACTCAGGAGGCTGAGGCAGGAGGATTTCAGAGAGTTCAAACTGGCTGGGTTACAGAGTGAAGCTATCTCAAACATTAATGTCAACAAGCACGAGATGAAAAACCAAAACAAAACAAAAGAATTTTTTGCAAAACACAGAGAACCACATCATTCTTCAAGTAGTTTTCAAGGCATACTTTGTTCTTCGGGACTTGAGATCCCAGGAAAAGAGATCAGTGCTGCGGCCCACCCAGTCTAACCCATCTCAGGAGCCCTCTTAACCTTCAATACCTATGAGGATCCTTTGAACACTTAATCCTCCCAAAGAGTAGTCAATTCCACTCAGCTGCCTAAACTCACAGCATGGTGGCTTTATCATTTCAGGAGAGACATAGCTGGATAATTATCAAGGGACACCCGTACCTATGAAGGGCCAATGCTTTCTGCTGAATGCTGTGATCGTGGGAGCAATTACCTAGGGGCTTCAAAACAAACACTGAAAGCTTAGAGAAGGACACTGGTGAGCTGGGAGGCTCAGCCCCAGACTTGCCTTGCTTACTTCCTGGGGACCTTGGTTTTGACCTCTCAGAACTCAGAGCTATTTCCTGACACAGATGGCCTTTCATTTCTGACTGCTTTCACTTAGCTTGGTGCTCCCATGAGATTGAGTGGAAGAGCCTCAGCTTTCATTGGCTCCCATGTTGTTCCCAAAGCCAGGCCCACCCAAACCTCCAGTTCGAGGACAGTGGTTGTTTTTTTTCTGTTGTTTCTGTTTTGTTTTTCGAGGTAGGGTTTCTCTGTGTAGCCCTGACTCTCCTGGAACTCTCTCTATGGACTAGGCTGGCCTCCAACTCAGAGACTCGCGCCTACCTCTGTCTCTGGAGTGCTGGGTCTAAAGGCATGTGCCACCTGTCCGGCTTGAGGACAGTGTTCATAAAAGGGGATGTTCCACACTGAGAGAACAAAGAGGCTGCAAAATAACTGTAAGAGGCCTACAGATTCCCAGAAATTGGTTCAAATCTCCTAGTGTTTAGAGACGTGACAATGGTCTTTTCTCTTTCTTTTGAGACGGGGTCTCCAGCAGAGGCTGGCTTTGAACTTGCTTTGCAGCTGAAGATAACCTTGAACTTTTAAAGATGTGTGTGTGTGTGTGTGTGTATGTGTATGCAAGTCACACATGCTTGTGTGGGCATGTGCACGTGTGTGCATACATATGGGTACCCGGCTAGTTTGGGAACTTTTTATTTCTTTAGTTAATTCATTTATTTTTAAATGTCTTGTTATTATATTTTATATGCATATTTTGTCTACATGTCTGTCTGTGCCCCACATCTGTGCTTGATATCTGTGGAGAACAGAAAAGGACATCACAGCCTGCCTCTGGATACTTAGAGATGGTTGTGAGCTACGATGTGGGTGCTGGGAATTGACTTGGGTCCTCCAGAAGAGAAGCCATTGCTCCTAACCACTGAGTCATCTCTCTAGCTCAAAGTACACTAAATAAACAAATAAATAAAGTTTTTTGAGCTAGGGTCTCATGTAACCTAGACTTGTCTTGAACTTCATATGTAGCCAAGGATAACCTTAAACTTCTGATCTCCCTGCTTTCACCTGACTTCTGAGATTACAACATGTGTTGTTATGCTCAGTTTGTGGGTGATTGAACTCAGGACTTTGTGTGTGGTAGACAAACATTCTGACAACTGAGCCACGTCCCAGCTTTCCAATCTTGGACTTCTGATCCTCCTGCCACCATCTCAGAAGAGCTGGGGTTACAGGCATGTGGCACTGCCATCAGTTTATGGACATTGGGAGGCTCACACCCAGGACATCACCAGCATTGGTCTACCAGCCAAGTTGCACTGCCTTTTCCTATTTTAAAATTTGCATCCTTAGATACCCAATATAAGATAGGCTAGGGCCATTTGTTGACTAGACTAATAAGATAATTAAGACTAGGGGGACAGAGAGAGTGATGTCACAGAAACCAAGGGAACCCAGCGTTTCCAGAAGGCAATGGTCAACACTAGATACAACAGATGAGTCAAGAAAACTAAGGACCAAAATCTACCTTATTAGATTTGTAATGAGAAGGTCAATTGTACATGTTACCTTGACAGTTTTATTGGAGGGTTGAGGACAGGTGAAAGTGTGATTAAATTAATAGTTGGTTGACTAATGACTAATGACAGGCAAGGAAGAGAAGATACTGTAGACTATTATTTGGGTAGCTTGGTTGTGCAGGAGGCAGGGAGACAAGTAACAAGATGTGGATTCCTGGTTAAGGAAACGACCCTTTGATTTTCAGTCAAGAATTATTCTTTTGTCATAGCACTTGGAGAAATCAAATTGGTACTGACTGGAAGCCTCCAGCTAGATTTTAAAATGTTGGAGGATGCTATGCAAACTGTCGGGGGTAAGGGACAGTTATCAACAGTCCTACCCAGATGTAAATCCTGCAAAGTACAACAACAACTGGTTGGGCAATGGTGGCACTAATATCTTGAGGGTGACCAAGAGCTGTAAGATTGGACTTAAGGGCCACTCAGTAGGAGGAAACTCAGATCTGGTACTGTAAAACTAGCCAGAACTCCATGACTGGAGAAGTCATAGATCATAGAGGAGAGCCTATGACAATCATTTTGCCAATCTTAATATAAACTGTCTTCTAGATATTTATCCTTCTACCCACAGGTAAGTGCAGACCTCACCTCTCATTAAAGAAGCTTCTTTTCACAGCAGATGGATTCTATTTTAGAGAACCACAACTTGTCAGAGTGTAGAAAATAAGTGACGTGCCCATCCACAAATGGGACATTTTAAACACACATTCTACACACAAGGGTTTCAGAAGAGGGGGCAAAAATACTGTAAGGACCAGAGGATCAGGACTTAGGTTAATTCGTATCTTCTGGACATGAACTCTCAACAGTTTGGTTGCCTGCAAGTGACCACATCTGGAGCAGAAAGCTACCTAATTGCTTACATCTTGAACCAAGCATGAAGCAGAGAGAACAAACTGGAAAATGACGAGTCTTAAGGCTTGCCTCCAGTGACACACTTGCTCCAACAAAGCCACATCTCTGAAACCTCCCAAAACAGCACCGCCACTACAACCACTTAGGAACCAAGTGTTCAAATGCATGAGCCTACAGGGGTTGGGGAGGGGAGGAAAGGATAGAAATACATTGTAGTTATATACAAAATTCTAAACAAAAAGAGATTAAGTTGTTATTATTTATTCTTGCTTTTCCTTGCGGGCTCTGAAGCTGTCAGGAAGGGTCTCGACAGGGAAGAGCTGTTGAATGGGTTGTACAGGGACCAGCTAGCAGAACCTCACTTCTATGGAATGGGGTAAGAGAAATCAAGCGTCTGAAAGCTTCCATCTACCCGTGCCAGTAGAGTAGAGTAGAGAGCTGTGACAAGTCATACTGTGGGCACAACTGGAGTCGGGAATTTTTATGGGAGAGGTGTAATTTTTTCACAGGAACTTACTATACTTACTATGTAGACCAGGCAGGGCTCGAACTCTGAGTCTTTTTTTTCTTCTTTCTTTTCATTTTTTTCTTTTCTTCTTTTTTCTTCTCTCTCTCTCTCTCTTTCTTTTTTTTTTTGGTTTTCTCTGTGTAGCTTTGGAGCCTGTCCTGGAACTCACTCTGTAGACCAAACTGGCCTCGAATTCACAGAGATCCGCCTGCCCTCTGCCTTCCAGTGCTGAGATTAAAGGCGTGTGTCACCACCGCTGGCAAGCTCTGATTCTTGAAAGAATGCACGAACAGGTGATTTGCGGGAGTGAGTTGATTCAGATTAAATCTTGAATTTAAAAAGTAAGGGGAATGCAGAACAGGAGCTGTTTGGAATTTCTGGGGACTGAACAATTTGTATACAGATGTTTCGACTTCCAGAGATTGCAGAGGAGAGAGGGGATGCTGGCAGCCTAGCTTCAGTCTGAGTAAGTTACTCAGTCTTACATCCTCGGCATAGAGATAATAATATCAACTGCTCCATCCAATCTCTGTGAGGATTAAATAGGCTCAGAGATGTAAAGGGCTTAGGGAGGTGTCTTGCACACAGTAGGTGTTCCATTAGGTACCATTATCAGGTCAAAGATGAACAAAATGAAATGGAGAGCGAGCCAGGCGTAGAGGCACAATCCCATCACTGGGGAGGCAGAGGCAGCATTGCTGTGAGTTCAAAGCCAGCCTGGTCTACATAGTGAGTTCCAGGACAGCCAGAGCTATATAATGAGACCTTGTTTGGAAAACAGAAAGAAAGAAAGAAAGAAAGAAAGAAAGAAAGAAAGAAAGAAAGAAAGAAAGAAAGAAAGAAAGAGGACAAGGACGGTTCCTTAGTATAGGGAACTGTCAAATCAACGGAACAAAAAGAAAAGAAGAAATGGATAGGTTTGCAAAACACCAGGGAGGAAAGTGAGACTTTCTTAGACCTAGTTAATCAGTAGTATCTCGGAGATCCATTTTGAAGCCCTGCAGAACTACACTACACTATCGATTTACAAAACAAAGGCACAGGGAAGAGGGCTTTTCTTTCTTGCTCTTTTCCCCTTCTCCTCAAAGGTGACAAGACAGAAGCCAGGACTTTCCCCGTTCTTGCAACCCACTGTCTCCCAGAGCATGCTGACTTGAACAGCTCCAGTTTCGGCTTAGCTGGCCGTGGAGCCCCCGGGGCTCTCCAGGCTGCAGGTTACAACCTGCAGCTGTTTTTCTTCTCTCACCTGTCGCTGGATGACTTTCAGGCCTCTAAGAATTCTTTTCTGCCTCTTCTTTAAGAAGTCAAAGGAGACCTAGAGTCCCAAGGGAGACTGTTCACACTTCCTCAGGGGTTTTTCCTGAATTTCCATGTAAATATAATTTCCAATTGAAACTACGTAACCAGTTTTCTTGCTTAGTTGTTCCTGTTAATGGAGCGGCTCATTGCAATCCTGGTAGCCGAAGGCAGGAACGTGTAGTCTAGACTGGTCTCAAACTATGAGAATCATCCCGCTTTGGCTTGCTGAATGCTGGGATTGCAGCATGTTCAGTGCTATTCAGTTCTGACCTAGTAGTATTCATATCATGCAGTTAGGCCATTGACGCATTCCCAAATCTTATTTTTGTGTTGGCGAAACAGAACATGTTTGCAGGATTGACTTGGCTCACAAGCCACCAATTAGTAGTCTCTGCTAGTATAATAAACAGTATTTTCACTTTGGTTTCATTGATGTGCACAAACAATGTACCTGGGGTCTTTACTGCAGGTTGGATGACACAGCTCTTGAAATTTGCCTAATTACTGTCTCCATTTTACACCTAAAAAGATGAAATTTGAGCCACCAAATAACTTGACCATGGCCACAAGTTGGAAAATGAGTGGTATTTGAGTTGAGTTTGCTTCCATAACTCAAGGTTATGACTTAAAGGACTGAAAGGCAGTGGGGAAGGTTGAATGCGGCTATTCACTTATCTCCAAGGATGAGTCAGCAAACTGAGGGGGGCGGGGCAAGCCTGTCAGAGCATCATTAGAATCAAAGATCGGACTCTGAGGTTTTAAAAATGAGATGATGAGATTTTTCAGATGAAGGGTCGGCTCTCAGCTTGGTCTCAAAGCCGATTTTGAGAGTTAAGAGTTGTGAGGTGCAAGCCTTTAGCCCCAGCACTCGGAAGTCAGAGATAGATGGTTCTCTGAGTTGGAGACCATCCTGGTCTACCAAGTCAGTTTACATGACAGCCAAGGCTAGGTACAGAGGCAGGCCAGGGGACTCAGGCCTGATATTCCAACAACTTGAGAGACTGAGACAGGAAGACTGTAAGTTCAGTTTGAGCAACTCTGTGAACCAGTGTCAAAACCCCCAGGGGGAGCGGCTGAAGAGATGGTTCAGTGGTTAATCACTAATCACATTGGTTGCTCTTCCAAAGGACCTGGGTTTGGTTCTCAGCACTATGGTAGTTCACAACTGTTTGTAACCCCAGTTCCAGGGTATCTGACATCTTCTTCTGAGCTTAGCGGACACTGCATGCCCTTGGTCACAGACAGACTTTCAAGCAAACACCCATAAACATAAAAAAAGTAAACAAGACACTAACAAAAAAACCACTCACCTACCAAACGAACAACTATAACAAAATCCCAAACATGGCCATGGAGATGGTTCAGTGGGGCAAGCCGAATGACCTGGATTCCATTCCTAGGAGCCACATGGTAGAAGGAGAAAACTGAATCCTGAAAGTTGTCCTTAGATACATGCTCCCACAAGTGTGCAGATACACACATAAATGAATAATAAATAAATAGGGGGAAGAAGTCCAACACAAAAAAAAGCAGAAAAGAAGCTTTAAAGTGTATGCAGAAGTGACTCTTCCTTTCTTTCCTTCTTTCTTTTTTCTTTTTTGGTTTTTCGAGAGAATGTTTCTCTGTGCACTGCTGGCTATCTTGGAACTCACTGTAGACTAGGCTGGCCTACCTTTGTCTCCCGAGTCCTGGGATTAAAGACATACACCACCAGGCCGGGCTGCCTTTTTTTTTTTTTTTTTTTGTTTTTTTGAGACAGGGTTTCTCTGTGGCTTTGGAGCCTGCACTGGAACTAGCTCTTGTAGACCAGGCTGGTCTCGAACTCACAGAGATCCGCCTGCCTCTGCCTCCCGAGTGCTGGGATTAAAGGCGTGCGCCACCACCGCCCGGCTCTGGGCTGCCTTTCTTTGTAATAAACTATTTCTATTATCTCAAAAAAATATAAAGGAAGGCTGGCAATATAACTAAAGGTTAGAACGCTTGCCTAACATGCATAGAACCCTGGTTTCAATCTCCATACCCTCCGCAAAAAAAAAAAAAAAAAAAAAAAGGGAAGAGAGAAGAAAGAGGAAGAAGTAAAGAAAGAGAGAAGGAAAGGGAGAGGGAGGTTCAGAAACAGCAACACATTTTCAAACCAGGGACAGCTGACTACAAGTTCCAGAGAGCGACGCGCGAATTTTCCCGCCAGCGCCTCCGCCCGCCTTTCGGAAACTACAAATCCCGGCATGCTCCGGGGCGCACCGGTCCTCGCCCCTCGCCAGTTCCGCCCCTTTTCCCCACAGCCCCCGCCCGCCGGGTTGGTCTCGGAGAGTTTGTTCGGTGGCCGTGGCAGACGGAGGTGCAGCGATAACCCCGGCAGCGGCACGATGGGCGACTCTAAAGTGAAGGTGGCCGTGCGGGTCCGGCCAATGAACCGACGAGGTGAGCGCTCGTCCCGGGTCGGGGGCGACAGGTGCTTGTGGTGCTAGAGCCTCGGCGTCCCGGGGGGTCCCGGCGGGCACCCCTCACCGCGCGTGCGCCTTCGACGGCGCGGTCGGGCCCTCAGCCCTCCGCCCCGCCAGCTGTCACCGCGCTCGCCAGGCCTTGGGCCGCTCCGGCCTCGCAGCCCGCCTCTGCACGCAGCGCTCTGGACGGACAGCCCCACTTTTAGATTTTCCACGTTCCATCACTTGAACCTGCACCTTGTGGCTGTTTGCCGAAAGGAAGGACGTGCCTTCTTAGTTTCTTCTGGTTTGCGATTGTCGAGAGTTTCTTTTCTTTTTTTCCTTTTGCTTGAAGTGATAGTCATCAACTCAACAATAAATAGTCTCGGTGCCAAGATTCTTGGGAAATTGTATCTTTCAAACATGCTCTGAAGTCCGTAGGGAGGGTAGAGAAAGTAGATAAACCCTAGGACACGTAAATAAGTCCGTAGGGAGGGTAGAGAAAGTAGATAAACCCTAGGACACGTAAATCATCTTTCGAAGTTGGAAGGACTAAAGCCCAACTCAAGTCCCCAGAGTAGCTGGATTTTGCCTTTGCGGTTTCACCAGAGGCTTCCTGGGCAGGGTGCTTTAAATGAGGTGACGTGTTTAAAAACACTTCGTATACTAGTCTTGTTATTAGGTTGCTGCGTCTCTCCCGGGAGAAGGAATTGCAGCTAATTGACCAGACTCCTGACTAGCTAGAATCGTTTTCTAAGTGCCGGCATCACTTTCTAAAGTTTTGTGTTTGTTTTACTGGGTTCAAAATCAAGTGTCTAGGAAATACAGTTTTTCTGTCTCCTGGTCCTTTTGTGTATAGATGGAGGTAAACAGGTGAAACAGTTGACAAAGATTTTCCTGGTTGGTTGCTGTGTGGGAAGTTAGCTCGTTTTTCTGTTTGTTGGCGTTCGTTTGCCCACCTGAACCCGCTTAAGCCTATGAGGCAAGGTTTCTCTGGGAGACTTACCTTTTTTTTTTTGTTTTGTTTTGTTTTTTCGAGGCAGGGTTTCTCTGTAGCTTTTGGGGCCTGTCCTGGAACTAGCTCTTGTAGACCAGGCTGGTCTCGAACTCATAGGGATCCACCTGCCTCTGCCTCCAGAGTGCTGGGATTAAAGGCGTGCGCCACCACCGCCCGGCGAGACTTACCTTTTTAAGCTCTCAGGTGACTGCCTCCTCGAATCTAGGCTCTCATGAACCAGAGTAAGAACTCTGAAAGCTTTCAAAAGCTTCCATTCTTTTTTTTTGAGTGTCCAGGCATCTTTATTAAGTTCACTTTAAGCTTATTGTGATTATAAGTGTGATGAAGAAAACACACTCACACAACAGGCCAAATGAAACCCAATTTATCTGGGAATGATTCGGAAAGGATGGGTTCAGCACATTCTTAAAATTTCCTTTTTGCAAAACACTTGGAAATGTTAGTGCTGAAAGGAGGCCACCAACAGGCCACCTCAGCAGGGCTCGGCTCGGATAGTGAGAGCCCGGCTCCTCTTCCTTGTTTTCTCTTACCGGGAGGAAGCTACTCTCTTTACTTCATTTGCCGTGGTTGTAATTTGGACAGCGGTTGTTAATCATGCTCCGAGTTTGAGACATGCATCGAATAGTTTTAGCTGTGGAGTGCATGTTGGCTGTTTCTTGAGTTGAATGTTATTTTCTTCCCCCCTCCTTTCTCTCCTTCCCTTTTTCTTGAGACCTTTCTTGGGACTTTCTACATAGCCCTGGCTGTCCTGGAACTCATTAAGTAGACCAAGCTGGCCTGGAACTCATAGAAATCTGTCTGCCTCTGCTTTCCAAGTGCTGGGACCAAAGGCGTGGGCCACCAAACTTGACCTTCCTTTCTGTTTTTAAATGTAGGTGCTAAGGATCTCAACTCTGGTCCTCATTTGTGCAATGCATGCTTTACCCACTGAGCCATCTTGCCAGTCCTATTCTTTCCCCATCTATTTATTTATTTTTATTTATTGACAGTTCCTTATGTAGACCTGGTTGACCTGGAACTTATTATGGTCATCTTCCTGCCTCAGCCTCCTGAGTGTTGGGATTGTAGTGGTGCCCCGACCACTCCTGGCTGAATTCACTTAAAAATGAGTGTTTACAGTTTGACTCCTTTGTCGGATGACACACTGCCCCCAGTCTCTTGGCTTACTCTGTCTCCTGTCTTTTTTTTTCTGATACGTACTTGGGCTTGCCTTTCCAGTGATCATCATGGATGATTTCTTCATCAACATTATTATGCAATATGCCAGGAATTTTAAAGCCTGAGATTTATAAGCTGGCATCTTGAATTCCTATGAAAAAGCAGTGACAAAACTGAACTCCTTTTTGCTGAGTTTGAAAAGAATCTTATTACTTCAAACATTACTTCTTCTGGGAAAATTAATGTTTTAAGTAATAGCACATGGCTGTCAAGTAGTTGGGTCTAATCCTGGGTGCTCCTGACTTAGGGGGTTTGTGCTGGAAGCACCCTGATAATTGGCATTGAGACAGGCTGAGAACGGGTCATGGGGATGTACTCATGGACTCTATTGTTTGAAATGACATTAATGTCTTTTGAGGGAAGTCTGAAGATGTCCAGAACCCTTGGGTGTAGGGTTCAGTTCTTTGTGTGACTCAGTGGCTGGTTGTGTTTAGGGACTTCAGCTTTTTTGCTCAACTGTCCGTGGGTTTGGCAAACTTGGTTGAACACCAAGTAGGAGACCCTAATTTA
>JAQHUG010000204.1:2887806-2901658 GCA_028555095.1 Dicrostonyx torquatus | reverse complement strand
CCACTTTCTCTTCTATAAGGTTCAGTGTGGCTGGCTTTATATTGAGGTCTTTGATCCATTTGGATTTGATTTTTGTAAATGCTGAGTCTTATAAGTAATTTATTATCTCCCTTTACAAAATGGTGCCTAGCGGTATTGAAGAGTCACTTAGTGCTAGCTTCTTTAATGACATGATTGGTAAGGAGAGGGAGAGCACGGGCAATCTGGTTTGGAAATTACAAAGACAGATTACCAAATGGGCATCTCTGATACTTCACTGACAAGTGACTGATGCATTTCCGCAGACAGAACATGAGTTACATAAGGGGAGCGTCCCAGGCCCTGCCCATATTTTACTATGAAGTTATTGGGGTACAAATCATAGCTGATTTGTACATCGAAGAAAGACTTGTTTCAAATGATTGCTCACTTTTCCATGGTGACTAATACACTTGGCTGAATAAGTAGAGGTGTTAGCTGTTGATATTTAATGTTATGGATAATTTGACAGGGAAAGGCATCCTACTTGGGAATACTGGCCTGGGGCCTTTCATGCTAATATGGTGGGTCATTTCCTGTCCTTTTTAAAAAGGCTCAGGAGTATATCAAAGTACCCATGATCCTGAGGATTATAAAGCCTTCTTAGTCATAACACAATATATTACTGAAGGTTTCTAGTTGGTTGTCAGATATAGTGTTAATAAATCTCAATCTTGTTATTTTAGGTTTCATTATGAATAAACATGCTCATGTTACTTATTGTAATAGCGACCAGTATTTTGGCAATGGGTTAACCATTTGAAGTATATTGGTCAGAAGCATTAAGGATGTTTCACATTGAGTCACCATCACTACCATCCATGAGCAGAGCTTTCTCACATTATAAAATCAGGTGTGGTGACATATAACTAATCCCAGCACTTGGGAGGTAGAGGCCAGAGGCAGAGACTGGGGATTGTTGCAAGTTTTTTTTTAAGTCCAGATTGGGCTACAGTGTGAGACCTTGCTGCATCCCCATACCCCAAAATTTTGAAATTTCATAGTTATTATCTGCTTAACCCCCCATTCTTCCTGCTGATCCTAGCACCCATCATTTTCCTTTCTGTCTCTGTGAATCTGACTCTGGGGCTTCATGTAAGTGGAATCTTACCTACGGTACATTTCCTTTTGTGACTGCTTCATCCCTTAGCATAGTGACCTCAAGGTTCATCCCTGAAGTGGGTGTGGTGTCCCACACCTGTGATCCCAGCACTTGGGAGTAGAGACAGGAGGATCAAGAGTTCAAGGACAGTCTCAGCTACATATATAGAATGAAAGGCTAGCCTGGTTTACATGAGACTTTGTCTCAAAAGTGTATATAGCACGTGCCAGAATTTGTTTCTTTTTAAATGATGAATAATGTTATGTGTGTACGTGTTTGTGTGTGTGTGTGTGTGCACGTGCATGCTCACATGAACTTGTATATATGCATGTTGTTTACCCAATAATTCAGTATTGGATTCTTGAGTTTCTTCCACTTTTAGAGAATATGAATAATGCTGCTATGAATGAACTCCTTAAGCTTATTTTTGCAGAAGCAGTACATAGCCACTACCCCGCCCCCATGGCATATATGCTCATGTGTATGTCAGTGTGTGCACCAGTGGAGCTAGAGGATGATGTCACATGTCTTCCTTAGTCACTCTCCAGCTTGTTTTTGAGATGTAGTCTCACACTGAACCCAGAGTTTGCCATTTTGCTGCAGCTATGCTAAGCTTTTTAGGTGGGTGTTAGGGATCAAACTCGGGTTCTCATACTGAGTAAAGTGCTCTTAGTCATGAAGCCATCTCTCCAGCCCCGTGTAATGGTTTTTCAGATAACCAGCCTTCAAGCTTTCCAGACCTCACTGCTTGTATGGGTGTGTGTCCAAGATTGTAAACCCTGACACATTCTAAAAGGTCCCGTGAAAAGCTCTTGTTAATATCTGTCCACCAGTTGACGGAATTGGGGTGGGGATTTTATTTGGTAAATACTGAGCTGTGGGTGTGATTTCTCACTCCTGTAACCCCAACATTCCAGAGGCACAAAACAGGAGGATGGCTTGCGTTCCAGTCTGGGCTACAGTGTAAAATGCAAGAAAACCCATTCCCCACAACAAAACAATTGAATGAGCAAAAACTCCTGAGCTAATAAAGAGTGCAGATTGCTGTTCACGTGTTAAAGACTGCCTTTGAGGGGCATGTAAGGGTATTTATAAATGTAGATGCCTTCAGGATAAAATGAATTCAGGATATTTATGTTTGATGTTTTAATTATTAAGTGATATTTGGTAATAATGATAGTTTCCAGTTTTTTAATCATATCATCTAATGCTCCCGAATTGTTAACTGAATCTGATGACCTACATGGTGTGTGTGTGAGTGCTGCAGGGGAAAAGCTATTGCCAGGAGTTTAGGCACACACCTGTAACACAGAATATGGCAAACTGAGGTAAGAGGATCATGGTTTGATTCCAGCCTGAGAGAAAGCAATACCCTGTCTGGAAAGAGGCAGGGTGGAGGTGGCACGCAGGGCAGAAGTATACAGATGTATGGACATTGAAGGAAAATGTTTAGATTACTTGAATCCTCTCTTAATTCAAGGTAATTTGGTCATACATTCTTAGGGAAAGCCCAGTTTTGCAGGTAGGCAGGAGGCATTCTTAGCAAACTCAAAGCAACACTGACTTTGTGGTGGGTGGTGAGATTATAGGCTCTGAGTCAGGGTTTCCGGAGTTTTACTGATGTGTTTGTGTAATATAAAGATCTGCATGAGGGCCCAGCTAATGCAGTGTGGTCAGATGTCACTGGGCAAGTCTATTAGCCAATCTCCATGACGCGAGGAAGTACTAGAGTGTTTGTAAAGCTGCCCTCCAGTATCTGGCCTTTCTTGCCTCCTTTGGGGACTGTCTAGAACTGGATGAAGCATAAAGCATTAGAGGTAGACTTCAAGGCTGACTGGCCACCACAGAATACCACGTCCTCTACAGGAATCAGTCTTTCACATTTAGGTAAAACTGAAGGCAAATTTGAATACTTGATATGCAAAAGTTAATTTAGGGCTGGCAAAGGAGGGACTTGTCTTATTTTGTATTTGTTATGTAAGTTAAATTGAGTAAAAACTTGGCTTCTCTGACATGGAAGTCCTTTATCCCAAATGTGACACCGACAATTGGCCAAGGTTATTTGGGAAATACTACTGAGTCCACAGTGTACAGCCCCTTTCCTGAGAGCTTATCTTTTACCACTGGGGAGTGAGGCAGGCTGAAGCAGTTTCTTTCTTTGGGTCAGACAAATAGAAGAAAATAAAAGTAAGAGAACTTACACACATGACAGACTAGTCTTTTTTAAACAGCTGTGTTCAGACATAATCCACATTGAAACAATGTAACCAGCTTCGTGGTTTATAGTTTGCTCGACTGTATATTCATAAACACGTTTTGTCACCCTCAGAAGAAAGCTAGACCTGTAGCAGTCTCTCCTTTGCACTAGCTAGACAGCCATCCTTACTTTCTGTTTGCACAGTTCTCCACTTGGGTATTTAGATCAAATGGACTCTCATAACATATTGTCTTTTGTGACTGTGTATTACAATTTTTGTATTGCTATTATTATTATGTGTATACTATGTATGTGTGCAGATGTGAGCATGCCATGGTGTGTGTGTGGAGGTTAGACTGGTTCTCTTCTTCCACCTTTACATGGGTCACAGGTTTGGAACTCAGGTTGCAGGCTTGTGCTGTAAGTACCTTTGCCTATTGAGCCATCTCACTGGCCTGTGACTGTTTTCACTCAGTGTAAGCCTCAGCCAAGTAGTAGCTTGTATCAGTAGTTCATTCATTTTATTTTATTACTTTAAAGCTTGTTGTGTGTTCTAACCTGCCTATGTGGAGATCAGAGAACAGCTTTGGGGTGTTGATTCTTTCCTTCCACTGTGGGTTCCAAGGGCAGAATGCGAGTTATCAGGTTTGCCCATCAAGCCCTTTCCCTGCTGAGCCATCTCTCCAGCCCCGTTCACTTGAATTATTGAATAATGTTCCATTCTGTGGCAGTTCACATTATCTGTGTTTTGCTTGATCGACTTTGGAGTTCTTTCTTTTTCTATTTATACAAAATATACAGCTGTGAACATTTTGTCTGGGAGTTCTTGTGTGGATGTAGGTTTCTGTGTTTCTTCTGGTCATGTATCTAAGAATAGAATTGCTGGGTTGTATGATGACCCTGCTTAGCCTTTTTAGGGACAGTTTTTCCAAGTGACTGCCCACTTCCATGCCATTCATGTGCCTTCTGCACATCCTCGCCGTCAGTATGATGCTAGCTTTATTAGATTGAGAAAGTTCCCTTCTCTTCTTAGCGTATTTCTCATGAAACACTGGAATTTCTATTAAATATTTTCCCCAAATTATTCATTTCTTAAATATGATGGCTTTTCTTTTCTTTTTAATCTGCAGAAATTGACTTACATACCAAATGTGTCGTGGATGTCGAAGCAAACAAAGTTATTCTGAATCCTGTAAATACAAATCTTTCCAAAGGAGATGCCCGGTAAGTTAAGAAACAATATTATGTTCACTGAAATTGTCAGTGGCTCCTGGACAAACCTGGGAGCTCCTTATAGGCACAGCCTACCAGGAGGCTGTTCCCAGGCTGCAGAGGAGTAGTGAGGGAATGTTACGAGGTTTCAGACAGAGCTCCGGACAGTGGAAACTCGGATAAGGGTGAGCACTTTGAACAGGTAATGCTGGGTGAAGATCCAGGCAGGTGAGCGCAGAGAGGGCAGAAAGGGAGACTGCACTGACTCCTTAGTGAGGAGGCTTCTCTATAGGCTTGCCCAATTCCTATCATCAGTCGGGGCCATTTTCAAGTGCTACCTTCTTGAAAACTTTCCTGCAGCCCTTAGAAGGTTGTCTCTTCTAAATACAGGTGAACTGGAGGCCACCTAATTTAATTACTGCACATTGCTAACTCTGAGAGACACCCTGATTCTATCAGGCCAAGGACAGATATTTCAGCATCATTTGTGAATTTGTACAAATGTGTGAACAGAACGAAAGAATGAGAAGGTAAATTAGGAAAGAACAAATGAGATTAATTATGTTTGTCTCAAAAAATGGAGTGAAATTAATTAGATCAACTAAGCTGGACTCAGATCATAGAAATGCCAGGAAATAGACAAGGAGATTTATTTTGTAGTCCAAGGCTGACCTTGAATTTATAGTTTTTTGCTCCCAGCCTCCTGAGTGCAGGATTACCGCTGTATGCTACCACACCTGTCTCTGGCTTGTATGAGCAGGAGGTGAGTTAGGAAAAGTTGGTATTGTAGAAAGCAGGGTAAAGTTGGGCTTGCTTTTGTGCTGACCCTGGACTTGGAGAAGTCAGGAGGGGGAGAATTTCTGCTCTGGTGCCCCATGCAAAGTAGATACTGTGTAAAAACTGGGTAGTGTGGCTTGTGGTACTTCACGGTGATCTTTTGATTTGAATCTAACAATTGCTGGACGTGGGGTCAGAGATTCTGAATTGAATCCTTCCATAGCTGTCATGTAGCTAGTGTTTCTCCCTTAGATAGGGCCTTGTTTTGTGGTCAAAACTAGCCTGGAACTCATAGAAATCCTCTTGCCTCAGCTTCCTGAGTGGCTAGAGTATAGATGTAAATCACCATGCCTGCTTTGTAGCTAGTTAATTTTAACTTATTTGAACCAAATTTCTATGATGCCAGATTTACCTATTTCACAGAATAATTTTTTTCCTTCAAAGATCAAATTAATGTTTGGTCAAATACTT
Organism: Dicrostonyx torquatus; assembly: GCA_028555095.1. Taxonomy (NCBI): domain Eukaryota; kingdom Metazoa; phylum Chordata; class Mammalia; order Rodentia; family Cricetidae; genus Dicrostonyx; species Dicrostonyx torquatus. The sequence continues at coordinate 2,895,881 of JAQHUG010000204.1, read as the reverse complement.
CATAAAGTGCTTTGCAAATGTTTATTGTACTGATGGTGGAGATATTTCTTAAGTATAGTGATAGGGATTATGGGTTATGTTGTTAATGACATGTTAAGGGTATAGTCTTATAAAACATGATACTGGGAGTCTGGGGTGTAGCTCAGTTGGTAGAGTGCTTGCCTCACACACACAGGGCCCTGAGTTGAATGCCCAGCACCACATAAACTAGGCATGGTGAACACCTGTAATCTCAGCACTCAGGAGGAGTCAAAAGGATCAGAAATTTAAGGTTACCTTTGGACTCATTGAGTTAGAGGCTAGCCTGGGCTACCAAAGAGGCTACCAGGATTTCAGACTGGCCAGTAAAATGCACCATTGCTCTGCGGGGCATTGCTTTTGGGTTTTTTCACTTCGGGGACTTGCAATGCAGATGTATTATTTGGACCCATGGGCAACTTTGTGTAAATCTGAATGCAGTGACTGCGCTCAGAATTCTGACTTTGCCTCCCTAAGGCATGGTAGCTCACCCTTGCTCTTTGTTTACCCAGTGCTTCTGTTACCTCTTGTTACCTCAAAAGCATGGTACCTTAAAATAGCAGCCATCAGTTTTTGTTTTGTGGTCTCTGTGCTTCAGGAGACCAGTCAGGGCACAGTGGGATGGCTTGCTCTACTCCATGTTATGAAAGATCTGGCTGGGAAACTTGAAGACAGGGTTTGAAATCATCTGGAAGGTCTGTGGACATCAGGCCTGGTAGTTCATATCCTCTGTTGAGTGGAGATGTCTTTGAGGATGTGTGCAGGCCTACAATTCATAATCTGGTGACTGGTTCCAAGATGAGTGTCCTAAAGGAGACCAAGCCAAGAGGAAGCATATCTGCCTTGTATGTCCATTGTGTGGGTCACATAGGTCAGTTCTGTCAAATTTTCTTGCTCAAGGCTAGTGGAAAACTTTATAGTTTTTGAAGTTATTTTGTGTGTGTGTGTGTGTGTGTGTGTGTGTGTATGCATATACATATACAGATCAGAAGTCAGCCAGCAAGCAGGAGCTGATTCTCTCTTTCTTCCATTTGGTTCCCTGGGATCGACCTCAGGTCTCAGGAATGGTATCATGTCCTCTTACCCAATAAGCATCTCTGGTTTAGAGAAGGAAGCATTCAGCCCCCAAGCCTTAGGTTCTAAGGATAGCATTGGTAGGGTGACAGGTAGATATGCCCACTGTCTTTGGGTTCAGTCTGTCAGATTATGGGGTGTAGCTGCCTGAGAAAGTGACTGAAATGAAGTGAGCCCACTAACTTAAAACAGTACCTGTCCCCCGAGATCTTCCTGTCTTGGAGGTCTGTGAAAAAGCAGCGCTTTCTGATTATATAGATTATTTTGGATGGTTCTTTTCTCTCATATAGTAAGGATAGAAATTGGATATTATAGCCGGGCAGTGGTGGCGCACACCTCTAATCCCAGAACTCGGGAGGCAGAGGCAGGCGGATCTCTGTGAGTTCGAGACCAGCCTGGTCTACAAGAGCTAGTTCCAGGATAGGCTCCAAAGCTACAGAGAAACCCTGTCTCGAAAAACCAAAAAAAAAAAAAAAAAAAAGAAATTGGATATTATTTACTATTGTAGAATACACTCTGATTAAAACGTTCCAAGAAGGATTAAGTATAATTATATATGTTTTTTTGGCCAAATAAAGTTAAGCAACTTGACTTTTGAGACAAGGTATCCCTATATAACTATGTAGCCCAGGCCAGCCTTGAACTAATTAATGATCTCCCTGCCTCTGCTTTCAGAGTGCTGAGACTATAGGCATATGCCATCATGCCCAGCTTTGAACCATATTTTTAAAGAACAAATTTTCATTTAAGTATATACATGTACAGAGAAGTGCATAGCTTGGTGAATTTTTTTTAATAATTTATTTTAACTTTATTTTATGTGCATTGGTGTAAATGTGTTAGCTCCCAGGGAGCTGAAGCTACAGGCACTTGTGAGCTGCCATGTGGGTGCTGGGAATTGAACCCTGGTCCTCTGGAAGAGCAGCTAGTGCTCTTAACCGTTGAGCCATCTCTCCAGCCTCAGCTTGGTGAATTTTTTTTTAAATTGGATATCCTACAACTGGTACCATGTAAAGGAAGAAAGCCAGTGGATTGCTCAGCCAATAAAAGTGCTTGACACCAAGCCTAGTGACTTGAAACCCATGGTGGAAGGAGAGAACTAAATCCTGAAAGATGTCCTCTGACCAATGCAAGATCAGTAAATAAAATAAGAATGAGAAAAAGGAACAGAACATTGCTAGTGTGCAAAAGATTACTTGATGAGACCTCCCTCTCGACTTTCCTTCTTCCACCGGATCTCATAAGCTAGACCAGGCTGGCCTTGAACTTGTAGTAACCCTCCCTTTTGCTTGCCAGGCCACCACTTCTGGCTGCCTGCCTCCCTCCCCTCCCCTCCCCTCCCCCCCTCCCCTCCTCCTCCCTCCCTCCCTCCCTCCCTCCCTTCTTTCTTTTTTTCTATCAGGTTGAAAAGAGAAAATAGAAATTTCAAATGTAGGAGTCAGTTGCATATGCTAGCTTCATACATTTGAAAAGAAATAAGAAGGAAATCATAAATTAAGAGGTTAAATTTTGATTTCGTACTCAAAGTACTAGATCTTTTCTTTACACTTTTTTAAGATTTATTTTTAGTATGTGTGTCTGTGTGCCACATGTGTTCAGGTCCCTGCTGAGGTCCGAAGAGGGTGTCAGATCCTTTGGAACCGAAGTTACGTTGGGCTGTGAGCCACCCTGTGTGGGTGCTGGGAACTGAACCGTGGTCCTCTGGAAGAACAGCAGTTTTGTTAACTACTGAGCCATCTCTCCAGCCCTACCTTAAACTTTCATTAGTGACATCATTATCTTGTAGAGTGCGGAGTAATGGATCCCAACTTCACAGGTCTGTACTTTTAGCTAGGAAACTAGGGATTTTCAGTTAACATAGAATTTTATTAATGACATCAGTTTTCATGTAGAGTGCGGAGTAATGGATCACAACTTTACAGGAGTTATTATACTTATGACTAGGAAACTAAGGATTTTCAGTTAACATGGAAGTGTTTGTATCAGTATCCCTAACTCTTGGGAGTTGAGGCAGGCAAGAGGATTGCGAGCCCAGGCTACATAGTGAGTTCAGGGATAGCCCGGGTTTCATAGTCAGTTCCAGGTGCACAGTGAGCCCTCTAGAAATGTCCACCGTTACTCTCAGTATGCTGCTCTTATTTTTATACTGCATTCAAGTTGAAGTCCATGTTATAATAGAGTTTAATAAAGGTGATAAATACTTAAAAAATCAACATGTTTAGTTAGAACTTGAATGTCTTTGGGTGTCAAGAAGTTACTTAGGTTCTAAAGTTTTCAGCCTTTCAGGACCAGAAATTTTAGAAATACCAATTATTGGGACTGGAGATATGTCTCAGTGGGGCTTCTTGCTCCTGTCGAGGACCCAGGTTTTGTTTCGAGATTACATGATAGATCACAACTGCATGTAATTCATTTCAGGGGTTCTGATGTTGTCTTTTGGGTCCACAGACTCCTGCACATATATGGTGGCACATACTCACAAAGGTGTAATAAGATAAGAATAATAATAAATAAGTCTTTGTGTGTGTGGTCAGAGGATAACTTAATGGGATTGGTTCTCTCCTTCCACCTTTACAAGGGTTCAGAGGATCAAATTCAGATCATCAGGCATTTTAACAAGTGCTTTTACCTACCGAGTCATTTCACTGGCCCAGGATCTGAAAACTTTATTGAGTTTTCCCAGTGTTGATTGGGCACTTAATGACTAATTTGCCTTCTCTTAACAAGACGGCTTCCCTGGGCAGGAGAGTGAACTCAGTTGGCAAGTGTTTGCCATGCAGTCATGAAGACCTAAATTCAGACCTTATATAAAAAAGCTGGGGGTGGTGTCACACATTGTTAATTCCCACACTCGTGAGGCAGCAATGGGTAGATCCTTGGGGCTTGCTGACAGCCAGCCCAGCCTCCTTGTCAAGCTCCAGGTCAGGGAGAGACCTTGTTCAAAAAACAAGGGGGACAAAATCTCAGAAACAGCACTCGAGGTGGTCCTTTGTCCTCTACATGCATATGCTGGTACATTCATGTGCACCTATACATGTGTGTGTACACACACCAGACAGGACCTTTGATTTTTGTATTTGCATCAACTGATTTGGGAAAGCAGGTCAAATCTTTGCTAATGAACCAGGAGACATTTCATCACATACGGAAATGATTTCCTCTTATTTACCAACATTATGGGGAACATTATTAAGTTAAATACTTGTATCTATTGTAGCCCCCTTCCTAATGTGATTACACAGAACACCCACTGGAGACAGTTTATATATTTATTTTCTCATATAGAGTCACTGTGCTTATACTCCAGTTCAATCAAATATCTTTTTAAGATTATCTTAGCTGGAACCAGTTGAATTTTCTAGACCCATCTTTGGGGCTTTCCAGATCTTCATCAGCAACATAATTATAAGTCATTTGGGAACTAATGAATGACTAATTTCTTACCTTGTGTAGATTTTTTTTAAGCTAGTAACATTCTCAGTGTGTAATTTAATTTAGCATATTAGATACCAAGTGTGGTGGTACATACCTGTTTTCACAGGACATGGGATTGCTATGAGTTCAGGGTTAGCCTGGTCTACATAGCAAGTTCTAGGCCAACTATGACTGCTCAGAAAGAACCTGTCTTAATGCTCATTCTCCACATTTTGGAGCACTGCACTTTAACTAATTACAATAATATGGTATAGCATGCTCCACTCTTAAGCAGGTGAAGCAATTATTAGTCATATTTAATTTCTAGTGCCCTTCACCATGGTAGGTGGTTTCTCGGGCACCATTTTCCTTGAGCACATGAGGGTGGCCTCTTGTGGAAAGTGGTAGACTCTGCTTCATGTGTGCTCATCATTACACAGAAACTGTCACCGTGTCTGTTAACAACTAACTGCATCCTGAGAAAGTTCAGCCGTCAGCTCCTGTGTCGGTTTTGTACTTTGTTCTGCAATCAAGTGCTTTGTTCTTTTTCTGTTCCACTAGCCTAACACCAACAGGGGTCAGTGCACATATTTGTACTTTACTGAGGATGTTCATACCTGTACAAAGCTTGTTTTCTTCATCTGTGATGTACAATGGTGAAGGAGCATAGCCACTATTAGAGTCACTGTTCTAAGGCGCCAACACTGGGCTGCCCCGAAACTACCCAGCCAAGACTTCTCAGATTCCTGATCCCTCTGCCTTAGTTCTGCCACTCCTGGTTTTTATGTCACCACAGTTAAAAAGGTCAAAAGCATTATTTATTTATTTATTTTTAAAGATTTATTTATTATGTATACAACATTCCTTCCATGTATGCTTGCATGACAGAAGAGGGCACCAGATCTCATTATAGATGGCTGTGAGCCACCATGTGGTTGCTGGGAATTGAACTCAGGACCTCTGGAAGAGCAATCAGTGCTCTTAACCTCTGAGCCATCTCTCCAGCCCCGGTCAAAAGCATTATTATGGAAATAGTTTTGACTTCCAGACCCTCTGGAAAGCTTGGGGAACTACCCAGAAATCCTTAGGCCACAAGAGACAACTTCCACTTTAGGGATTTAGCCAATTTTTTCCTTTCTTTTTTTCCTTCTTGTTTTTTTTGGAGATAGGGTTTTTGTTGCAACAGCGCTAGTGGTCACCTTCCTGGCTCCCAGCTCCCGGACGCACGGCCATGTTCCCCAAAATAATTACATACAAACTGGATTCATTTAAATTCTGCCTGGCCCATTATCACTAGCCTTTTCTTGGCTAACTCTCACATCTAAAACTAACCCATTTCTGATAATATGTATTGCCACTTGACTGTGGCTTACCGGCATGAGTCTAACCAGTGTCCATCTCGGGCTGGAATATCATGGCGTCTGCCACACTTTCTTTCTTTCCCAGCCTTCTGTTCTGTCTACTCCGCCCACCTAAGGGCTGTGTCCTATTCTACAGGCCAGGCAGAGTCTTTATTTAACCAATGAGAGCACAAATACAGAAAGGACCTTCCTATACCAGCTTTGGAGCCTGTCCTGGAACTAGCTCTTATAGATCAGGCTGGCCTTGAACTCAGATTTAGCCATTTTTATAGACTCTTAAGAACCTAGTGTGCTTATCATTTGATTGTTTAATTTCACTGTAATGTTTAGATTTTGAGTAGGGGATTGTGTTGCATATCTTCATGTATGTACACACTGCATAAGTCAGGTTCACTAGAACAGAACTATGTATTTTGAAAGGGGATTGGTCAGGTTCGCTCACATGACACAGCAGGAGCCAGCAGTAGCTGTTTTCCTGCTGCTGAGGCCAAGAACTTGATGATGACTTCTCAGCCTTTCTCTTCACACCTCTCATTATTTGGCTGCCCTTGGAAGGTGACACTCACATTTAGGCTGGATCTTTTCACTTCAGATAACCTTGATGAGAAAGTTCCTCACAGGACTGATGGGATGACTCAGTGGGTAAAGGCACCTGCTGCCAAGCTTGATGACCCGAGTTTGTTCCCCAGGACTCATGTGGTGGAAGAGAGTTCATTCCTGCAAGCTGTTCACATACATGCTGTGGTATCTGAGTCCCGTTTTCCTAATAAATAACATTTTAAGAAAGAAAATCTTTTTACAGGCTTGCATAGTGGCTTATCTCTTAGTTGATTTCAGTTCCAGTCAAGTTGACAACCGAGGTTGGCAATCATCACACACACATACAGGTTTATGTATAATATGTACTGATATACTGTTTATATTTAATCTGTTACCCCAGACATATTTGCCTAAAATATATTTTGCTTTGTTTTTCAAGACAGGATTTCTCAGTGTAGCTTTGGAGCCTGTCCTGGAACTAGCTCTGTAGACCAGGCTGACCTTGAACTCACAGAGATCACCAGCCTTTGCCTCCCTAGTGCTGGAATTAAAGGCGTGAGCCACCGCTGCCCAGCTAAAATGTAATTTTTTATCCTCTCTGTTTTCCAGTGGCTTACACTCTGGAGCAATGAGGCTCTGAATTCCGTTGGGTTGATAATGCCACTTGACAACCTTTTCCCTTTTCTCTGCTTTGCTGCTTCTCAGACTGGCATTCCTTGGTATCTTTAAATATTGTGAAGAAAGTGTCCTGTGTACCTGAGAATTGTGGGCAGTTGTTCCTCCTTGAGCAGTTTAGTGATGTATGTTTACATGTAAATGGATCCATGGACCTGTAGGGAAAAACTCTGCAGCTTTATTTAGTCCGTCATTTATTAGAATATGACACACTTTCTTTTTAGACATAGGTGGTAATAGCTCACGACATAATACTCCTTTGAACAAAGTTTGAGGACACCTATAATTGCCTCCTTTATTGGTTCTCCAAAGGGACTGAGATTTCTCCTGTTTCAGCATGAGTCCCAACCTTGCTTATGTATCTCAGCTTGATTTTCAGATCCAGTTTATTTTGCTGGAAAAAAAAAAATGCTGTCCCAGCCCTTCTCAGTGTTCTCCAATCTCCAGTCTTTGTTCTTGTCTAGATTTTGTCCTATGGCAAACCAGACACAGCATTGCTTTTGTTCACTGTGTCCCCCTGTTATTAAGCATGGCTTCTTGAACACACTTTCCCTTCAGGGACCCCCCACCCCCGCCAGCTGCCTCCTCTGTTTGACCTACAGCTGACTGTACTGCAGCTCAATTCTTCCACTGATCACCTAGAGGCAGCTCAAGACTTCATGGGTTCAAGGCCACAGTTCTTCACAAGACTGCACAACACACTGGCCTAACTGTGGGTCCCCAGCATATCCACTTTCCAGGTGGATATAGATCTGTAGCTACCAAGTTCCTTTCTGGTTTGATACTCAGAATATCAGCAGGAAAACAGTCCACTTAAAACTGCTCTTTTGGTGCTGGGAGAGCACAGAGGTAGAATGTGTACAGAAGGTTCTGGGGTCAACCTCCCGAGCCAGAGCACACAAATACAGTGAGACCACCATGCTCCTGTACAGGATACAAATCAGAAGGATCAGGGTCTCAAGGGCCATCATCCCAGTACACCCATGTTTTCAC
>JAQHUG010000204.1:2864607-2876982 GCA_028555095.1 Dicrostonyx torquatus | reverse complement strand
TTGACCTGTCCAGTGGTGATAGGGGAGTGTTGAAGTCTCCCACTATTAGTGTGTGGGGTTTAATATACGATTTAAACTTTAGAAGTGACAAACCAATATTCTGCTGGTCCAGATGGACTGATTTGATTATAAATATATCAGAAAATAATCTAACAAATAATTAAAAGTATTCTTAAGTGAAAAGGCAGATCACTGTAAAAGGTACATGCTTGGTGCTCATACAGAGCAGAAGAGAGCATTTGGAACTTCTGAACTGCAGTTATAGATGATTGTGAGCCAACATATGGCGCTGGCAGCCAAAACCAGGGCCTCTTGCAGGAACAGCCAGTGTTCTTAACTGCTGAGCTAACTCTCTAGTCCCATTCTAATGTCTTCCTTTTTTCCCTTTCCATCCCTCCTCCTCCTTCTCCTCCTCCTCTTCTTGGGCTTTTCAAGACAGGGTTTCTCTGTGTAGCCCCTACTGTCCTGAAACTTTTTTGTAGACCAGGTTGGCCTCAAACTCTGAGATCCACCTGCTTCTGTCTCTAAGTGCTGAGATAAAGGCATGCGTCTACCCTCCCCCCCCCCAGCTTCTAATTTCTTTTTGAAGAGTAGATTTTATTTTGCTTTGGTGGTACTGGTTGGTTCTTGAAGGTTACTGCAGGCAAGTGTCCTATCACTAAGCTGTTCTTTGCCTTCTCTGTAGTCTAGGAAAGCTCTTCTGGATGGAAATTCCCCTCCTGAGTATAGATGCACTGGCTGAGCCTGCTTGCCAGCCTTCATCCGTTTTCGTGGATCAGGGTAATGAACCAGAGACATAACTTCGGTGCTGCCATTTCCAGAAGCCTCACCTGTGTCTCCAGGCTCTGGTTTTCTGCTAGTCACTTGTATCAGACACCTCAGTGCTGCCTCAGATCCTCCGCCTCTCTCCCCTCTCCTCAGAGCCTTTTGATCACTTTTCAGCCCTGCCTGCTGTCAGCTCAGCCTGAACTCTGATCTGCTCACTGAGTCACACACTTTCTCAGGCCTCCCCACTTCTCCTGCTCCTTCAGTGACCTCTGCTCAGCTTGCTTAGGACTCAGTGTGGGGCAGCTGTCTGTGTGCCAAATCTCCTGCTCATGCCTCACTGACTGTTGATTTAGTTTCTTGTTCACCCTTGGCCTCTGAGGACTTGGTACTGATCATTACCAAGAATCAACTTTATAGGAAGAGGTTGGACCTGTTCTTCCTAGAGTGGCTTGTTAACCCCACAAGGAGCTGCTGCTGCTGGAATTTAGTTATCCTCCTAGCTGGCAAGAGACAGCCTTGATTGAAAGTAGTAGGGCTTAGAGTGGGTCCATGGGCTCTGGGCCTTCCTGCCGTTTGTGTAAATCTAGAAGCTCACATTCCCTCTTGGAACCTGTTTCCTTTTCTGTAAAGTGGAGGTGATGGCTCTATGTATCACATGGTCATTGCAGGTTGCCGTGTGCATGGCCAGCTCTTTATGTAAGCACCTGGCTCATGCTAGATACTTAGTAGATGGTGGCTACTATTATGCTCTGGTAGACTTATTCTGATCATTTGTCAGACCATGTCATGTTTTAAGAGACATTCTTTTCAATCGTGTATGCTGGGTAGTCAATAAGTATTGATTGGGTTGAACATGCAGTAGCTACACCAGGCTTCTTTACACCGACAGTATCACAAGTGAGTTCATAGGAGCTAGTGTGTTAATCTTCAGATGTCAGGATTGTGGTATTTCTCTGAAGAGCATCAGTTTGCATAAAATCGCCTAGAGTTGGTTACAGTTGCATGAAGAACTGTCCTCAGGCTAGAAGGAATCTGGTCCTGATTGACAGGTTTAAGAGCTATCAGTGTAGACAGACAGTTTAGAGATCCTGGAAATGCAAGTACTAAAGGTATAGTTTTTAGATCTTCCCATTGATGGCAAACATTTATTTATAGCTATTATACTAGTTTTAGGTATCCCTCAGAATCCTATTGCCTCAGTACTTTGAGTGCTAGGACTGCAGGTATGTGCTGCCAGTTCTGGCTCATGCTGTTGATTGACACCTAATTTTTTACATTTTTTAAAATTGTTTTTATTTTATATATTTTTCTTCATTCCCCTCCTTTCTTCTCCCCTCCCCTTCTACCCTCTCCCATGATCCCCACGCTCCCAATTTACTCAGGAGATCTTGATACCTAATTTTTACGATCTTGGCAAGATGCTTGATAAGGGAAAGGTAAATATGACTTGCCTTAAAATAAAAAAAAGAAAAAAAAGAAATCACATTCTAGAGTCAGAAACCCAACCACGGCTAAGAATATTGTTTTCACTAATGTACTCAATGATTGTTGATGTGTTTCAGGAGTGTTGACCTGAAGAAAATAGTGGTAGAACAATGGGGGTTTTCCAGGCTTCATGGAACTTGCTAGCATAGCAGGGTGTTGTAGACTGATCTAGGCCCTGTGGTCATTTATAATGAGATAGTATAGTAACTTTCTGTGATTAGACTTAGGTGAAAGGGCAACCACACCATCAGGAGGTAGGACAGTATAACCTTGATTAATCCTGCACCATGCTTATTAGCAGACAGCCACAACATTAGTCATGTAAAAGCTGTTGCTAGAGGCCCAGTGAGGTCACAGCTCTCAGACATGTGCTTAGCTGGAAAGTTTCCCTGGAGACACATGTAGCAGGATTCAGGTATTCTTCTGGCCTAGGGAGGGCCTAGCCAAGAACTCAGTTCCCAAGGCAGAAGAGTAGGAGGCTGCTGCTCTTTGTGAGTTGCCCTCTCAGGACAGAGGTGTCTGCATCCAGTTTTGGTTGATCTACTTTTAACACTGTACATTTTTCCAGTGAAAAATTATTTCTAGTATTTTCTTTGCTGGTAAACAACCCCTTTAGTGCTGTTCAGAAAAAGAGGTAACTGGGAGCATGCAAAAACTGCTTCTAGAGCAGAACTTCTTAACTGTTCTCTTGCCATGAACCCTTTGGTTGTCAGAGAATGCCTGAAAATACATAGGATTATAAAGGAGGCCAGATATGTACTGAAATACAATTATCAGAAATGTTTTTGGAAATGTGTAATAGTAGTGATACACCCTTACCACTAACTAGCCAGATCTAGTGTTGCCAATATTTGCTTAGGCTTTGAAATTGTGTTGTGTATATGATACTAACAAGATATTTACAATAGGCCTGGAGAGATTGGTTCAGTTGTTAAGAGCACGTCTTGCTCTTTCAGGGGACTTGAGTTCAGTTTCTAGTACCTCTGCCAGACAGATTGACAACCCATGTAACTCTAGCTAATCTAGGGATTAGATGCCCCCTCTTCTGGTTTCTGCAGGCGCTGTACTTAGGTGCATTGCACATGTACGCACCCTCTACCCCCCCCCAAAAAAAAAAAGCAAAGAAACAATTTGCAGCAAGTAGAATGTGATGGGAAAGCAGCTGGGTCTGTTGGTGAGAGAGTCACAGGCTCTGCTGATACCATTGCTACATCAGTAGGTGAAGGGAGAGCTCAGTTTCGGTGGTAAGGTCTTGAGAAGTGGCGGTGTAACTCTTCTCCTCTGGGTTCACAGAGCCTCCCATTTAGTCTCTCCGATGGTAGCACACTCCTTTAACCAGAGACAGGAGGATCTCTGTGAGTTCAAGGCCAGCTTGGTCAGTGAAGCAATTTTCAGGACGGCTAGGACTGTTACACAAAGAAACCCTGTCTCAACAAACAAACAAAAGACCCCCCTGTTTATAGAGCAAGCCTCCTTGGTTGGGCTTTTAGATCCTATGCCAACCATTACCTCTGTGTTGATCAGATGGATGACTGTGTTCTTGTCACTTCTTTATATGTGATGAGGGTGTTGTGTTTGGGTTCAGAGGTCAAGCTCTTTAGAATATAAAGGACAGTATGACTTTGGGGTAGGAGGAGAAAAGGCCTAGAATGAGCCCATGTGAGTAAAATCAGAAGCCTGACTTGGCTATGCGCACTTCCCATGTATTTACTTTTCTAATCTCCCTTATTATCTGCCTTTTGCAGATGAGAAACAGGCACAGAGAGATTAAGTAACTTGCCCAAAGTCAAAACTAGGTCTGTCTGGTTTCTTGGGACTCCAGACTACACACAGTCAGCACAAAAGTACCCAGATGACAGTGTAGAGGACAAACTAGGTGGTGTGCGACTGTAGATATGTCACTGGGTCAGATGCTGCTAACATGATACTGGACAGAGATGGAAAGGTTTCCTGAATGCTAAGCTTTAAGAGCAGGTGAAGGATTTTCCAACCCAGAAATCTATACATCTCAGTTTTCAATTTAGACAGAATTCACAGAATAAGAGATAATGTCTGCTGTAACATTTTCGACAAAATAAACTCTTTCCTTCTTAAAAAAAAAAAAAAAAAGTCTGGTGTTTCTGAGTAGAGACTTTTCTAGCAATTTCAACCCTCTCCATCCCGGTTTTCATCTGTTTCTGTTATGACTCCCTCCCTGACCAGTGAATGGTTTTTTTGGGGGGGTGGTTAGGATTTTATTGTCCTCTCCAGCTAGTGTTTGTGCTTACACTGCCGTAGTCACCTGATTAGCTGAGGGACTCTGGTGGTGTGGCTCCTAAATGTGCACTGTCTGGTGACTCGGCTGCTCTCATAAGTTGCTCATGAAGCAGGGGAGAAGGCAAAGGGTAAAGTGGGAGGGATTATGAGAGATCCAGGGTGCACTAACATTCAGGCAGCATCACCAGCTGCATCTCATTGATGCCAGTGGTGTCTCATCGCACCCCCATGTAAATGCAGTGTGTCCTGACTTCCCTGTCTAGGAAAAGATCCACCTGCCTCTGCCTCCCAGTGCTGGGGTTAAAGGAATCCACAACCACTACCCAACCAATTCTAATAAGACATTTGGGGAGTGTTTTCCAACCTCCTTCCATGCTAGTAAAATGCATAGTTGTGGAAAGACTGTTGAGAGTCTCAGTTGAGCAGGCATAGAGTAACCTGAACCTGCGCCTCTGGCAGGTAAGTGACTAGGGTCTGAAGCTTTTCACATCATAGATGGAATCTTAGTGCTTACAACCAAATGGAAGTTTTATGAAAACATACTTAATCCACCTGTCGTGATAGGCTTGATTAGCTAGTTCCTGGTCCCAAATGTTTCATTGGCTGAGATCAGATTCAACACTTGCCCTTATGACATTGTCATTGAAATTCATGAATTTCACAGACATGTCTTATAGGAGCCCATGCTTAACCTTGACCCACACCCTAACCCACACGGCCTGTGTGGGGTGCCCTTATATCATCATGGTAAGATTTATGATCGGAATGTTTGGCCTTGCTTTTCACCAAGGTAGTAATGATTTTCAGTTTGGTAAAGAGCCAATATTGTTCACCCTCGTGGTCACTCACAGATGTTCTCTTCTGCATTTCCATGTTTCACTTTCATATTTGAAATCTTCTTTCACCTTACAGACCAATGATCTGATTCAGTAGTAGCTTTTTTTTTTCTTTTTCTTTTTCTTTTTCGAGACAGGATTTCTCTGTAGTTTTTGGTACCTGTCCTGGAACTAGCTCTGGTAGACCAGGCTGGCCTCGAACTCACAGAGATCCATCTTCCTCTGCCTCCCGAGTACTGGGATTAAAGGCGTGCCCCACCACTGCCCGGCTAATAGTGGCTTTTTTAAAAAGATGTTTTTATTTTTATTTTATGTGTATTGGGTGTTTTACCTGCATTATGTAAAATTCATCATGTATATACCTGGTACTTGAGGCGGTTAGAAGAGGGTGTTAGATCCCTTGGGACTGGAGTTACAGGTTGTAAAGCTGCCTTGTGGGTTTTGGGTACCAAACTCAAATCCTATGCAAAAGCAGCCAGTGCTTGTAACCACTGAGCCATCTGACCAGCCCCTCAATAGTGGTTTCCTAATAAGTAGCCTCTCCTTAAGTTTATTTATTTTGATACACTCTCATGTAGCTCAGGATACCTCTACCTTGTGTCAGAGGATAGCCTTAAGTCCTCCTGCCTTCATCTCCCAAATGCTGGGATTACAGGCCAGTGCCACCATGCCTAGCTTCTCATTTCTGATTTCAATAAGCATTCATCAACTGCCTCAAGCTTGGCAGGTGTTGGGCTGGTGGTTGCCAAGGATATCAGATGAAGGAACTGATGTGGCAGTGACTGGCAGCAAAATCACCTGTAAGTTAGTTGCTGCAATGTAGTGCATATTGCAAGGGAATGTATTTAGGAAACTTTGCAAAGTGTGTATTTTTTATAAGGTTTATTTTTATTTATGTGTTTGTGTGCATATGCACACATATATGCAGTTATCTGTGGAGGCCAGAAGAATGCATTGGATCCCCCTGGAACGAGAGTTATGGTGATAGATTGTGAGACACCATGTAGGTGCTGGGAACCAAACCTTGGTCTTCTACATGAAGAGCAGTGACTTTTAACCATTGAACTATCATGTCAGTCCCTAATTACATAATTTTAAAAAGATTTATTTATTAGCGTGTATATGTGTGTTTGTGCGTGCGTGCGTGCGTGCGTGCATGTGTGTGTGTAGGTGACCATTTAGTTCAGAAGGGTTGCATCTGATCCTGGTATTTTAGGTTTTTGTGAGAGACCAGACATTGGTACTGCGATTTATATTTTGATTTTTGATAGAGCAGTTAATGCTCTTAACTATTGCACCATCTCTTGGGTCTCCTTGCTACTGGAGTCTAGAGAGGTAAGGGTGTTTGCCGTAGGTGTAATAGAAAGAGGTAGACAGGATCCAGACCCAGGCTGTTAAATTCTGAAGCCCAGTCTTGGTCTCTGTGACTACCCTGTGTCACTGTGTCACACTTACTTGGTTACTGATGCAGCAATGGGAGAAGTAGCTTCGCTTGTGCTGACTGAGTAGATTTACCAATCCCTGTTCCTTTTGAGTGAATGACAGATGGTAAGAGCAGGCCTCGAACCACTGTGTCCTCTTGTAGGGAACAGAACCCAGGCAGGCTGCTTTGAGTGCTTATATATGTGCTTATACAGGCACCATTTCCATTGTGTTTGTCAGTGATATTCTGTGGCTCTTTACACTGTGGGTTCTTGAAGGCTGTCATGTAGGTGTGAACAAAGGTTGGGGGACAGGACAAGAGAAGAAGGAAGGACATGCCACCCTGACAATATTGGAGCAAGAACTATGGAAGGTTCAGCTCTGTGCCTCATGTGTGCTGGGCCCTGCTTTTTTGTGCTGCACACTTTATTTAAAGGCAAGAGAAAACAGTAAGGGGAAAAAAAAATCCAAACCAGGTCATTTTAAACAAGCACCTTCTTCTCCAGTTTCCTAAACTATGTTGTCTTTAACTTGTCTTCTCACATCTTGTGGCTGTGGCTAGGGGACCAGATGGTAAAAGAAGTGGGGTATTGGGAGAAGACTGACATCAAATGTTAAAGAGGAAAGAACATAGTTTCAAATGGAGCCCTGGATCTGTGTCACACTTACTTGGTGAATGTCTGGTATCAGAAAGACAGTGCCGACTCTCATGTGTTGCTGGTGACAGATCAGCCAGTTACATAAACGTGGTACATAGTTTGACTTGTTTAAGATGTAAGTATCATTCTGGCATAAACACCCATACCATGTGACTTAACAGTTACATTCTTAGGTATCTCTCCAAGAAGAATAAAAAAAAAAATGTGTGCACAAGGGCTTATTGTTGAATGTTCCTACCAGTGTACTTTCTAGTGGCTCCAATCTGGAAGCGGTTCAAAGGCCCAGCCGATAATGAATAAACAAGATACAATACAACAATAAAAAGGAGCCTGGTGCTGTTAACACACTCCATAGGAATGGGCTTCACAAACGTGCGATGTCAAAGACACCTGATGCAAAAGACAATGTTGTGTGTACTTCTGTTCATGTTAAATGTCCAGAAAAGACAAAGAGGAAAAACAAATTTACAGTGGCAAATGGTCACCTGAAACTAGTGTAGAACCTGGACCCAACATATTGGGGTATGAGGGAGCCTCTGGGAGGTGTTCTAGGCATCCACTGTGGAGGTGGTATTTGCTAACTGCCGTTGAATTATGTACACTTAGGATGGGTGAAATTTTGGCATAATAAGTTTATAAGTCAACCAAGCCTGATCCATTTCACTGACATGGCCATCTGGGATGCATACAAGGTGGGGGCTTATTCCTTGAATTTTTGAGGTTGGCCATGCAGAGTGGCAGAGAGTCAAGGAGATAGGGTTGAGCCCACATGGAAAGGGGAGCAGCCTAATCCAGTAGCTCATACCCTCAGCCCCAGCTCTCCAAGAGGTAGAAGCAGGAAGATGGATTGAGCCCAGGGAATTGAGGCCAGTGTACAATGCAGTGAGCCTCACTTCAAAATACAGAAAATGGAGTCATAGGAAAAAAAAGGTGCATTCTAGTTCTTTCCATAGTGCTTGATGTTATGCATGCATCTTCCAATTTATTAATTAATTAGACACATGGTTCATGTAGCCCAAGCTGGTCCTGAACTTGCTATGTCACAGAAGCTCTCTATTTTGTTTGTATGTGTCTGTACATGGATGTGCTAAAACATACATGGAGGTCAGGGGTTAACTTGCAGGAGTTGGTGTTCACTGATTGTCATGTGAGTCCCAGGCTTGCTGTCTTGGGCTTGAACTCTTGATCATCTTGCCTCGTCCCCCAGTGCTGGGATTGCACAACTCCCTTCTTAACTCTCAGTAATGCTTCCCTGGCACACTTTTCCTTCTCATGTTCATTTCTTTCAGTCTGTTTTGAACATATTTCATTATAGAGACACACATTTACAACTTACTGTTACTCTGTTGATACCTTACATTCATATTTGGGGTTTAGTGGTTACATTTTTAAAATCTAAAGTGTTAGCTGGCCAGCCTCTGACTTCTAAATGAAGATTGCCCAAAGGAGCATAGAGGCCATCTGTTTAGAGGGGTAGAGCACTCAGAATTGGGGATGTTGGCGTGGGAAGCTGGAAGCAGGCCAACTAGAAGTGGGGTTCATACATGGTTTCTTTTGTTGATATTGAATAGTAAATGGAGCAAAATTGAGGGAAGCTGGGTGTCCTTCACCAAGGCTTGACTATTCTTGGCAGGTTGCCACAGAGCTTCAGGTTCAGAGTTTGTCATTAGCTGTGTTCTGTCCCATCTTCAGTCTTTCCAGTCAGAGACAGGCCAGGACAACACTCGTAGGAATCCCGTATAGACTGTATCCTAATCTGCTTCAGGTTGCAGATGCTGGTCTGAGAGCTCGGAAGTGAAAACTCCACTGCTTCCTTCCTCCAACAAAGTGAAACAAAAGCCATGAAACAAGTATTGTCTGTATGACTGACAGTGAAGAGGAGAGACGTGAGCTTGAGAGACATTACAAAGGTGTATTTGCATTACCGGCAGCATCTTCACTGAATTGAGCAGTTGATTTTCTTGTGAGTCTTGAAGTTGGGCACATTTGGGTGTTGAATCTTTAGTTTTTTAGTTGAACCCAAGGAAGTTAAGGAGACTTGCTGAGCAATAGATTTTGGGGGAGTGATTATAGTAATAAGCTAGAAATTTCAGGTTTTCTCCATCTGCTAGCCTGTTTGAACTGTAGAGGATTAAGACAACATTGCATCCCGAAATGAACTACCTCTCAGGTATTAGCATGTATGGACACACGGGTGGCATACATCTCACATACTTGGTTACTTTTTCTTTGAGGTTCCCAGGCTTCCTAACTTCAGTCTGAATTCTAGACCTGCCACTGCTCATTACTTCAATTGGATTTGATAGTAACTAACTTTGATGATGTTACCTCTGTGAGTGACATTTGTGTTCGGGGTCCCTTGTTTAGAATGTTTGTTTGTTTATTATTTTGAGACAGAGTTTAATCTATCCCAGTTTGACCCCAAAATTGCTATGTAACTGAGGATGGCCTTGAACTACTGATCCTCCTGCCTTTACCTCCCAAGTGCTGGGAGAACAGGTGTGTGGTACCATGCTTGATTTATGTGATATTCAGGACTGAGCATAGAGCTTGGCACATGCCAGGCAAGCACTCTACCCCTACATCCCTAGCCAAGTTTTAAAGAGTATCAAATTATTTACTGAGCAGGTGGGAGCTATAGGGTCATCCCCTTAATGGGTATAAATGAGTGAGTTGCTTATGCTCTCCTCCTATCTGAGAAAAAGGGAACTTCCTGTTTTCTGAAACAGAACTGGAGCCTGTCCCTGAAAGGACCTGGTGGATGTGGTAGCTGTGGCTGCTGTGGGGGAACTTGGCTAGATTTTTCTCAGTGGCAAGAGAATTTGGAAACTCCAGTTTTCTAATGTAAAACCTTCCAATTTTCCAGTTGGGGTTAGTACTGTGAGGGTTAGACAGTGCAGTGTTTTGTGTGCTGTGTTGGAGATTGAGGTGCAGGATGAGCTGGGAGGTTGGGAGAGTTAGCTAATGTCACTTGGGGAAATGTTTTTCCCGGTCTGTAGAGAAGTTTAGTCACATTAGTCCATTTAAGGAGGAAAGCACACACTCGGACAGTTGGATACCACGAGACCTCAGAGAAGTAAAGTCACAGGTTTTCTCTGCTTAGAGTCCAGAAGGTTCCAGTAATGGATGCATAAACTTTTGATGCTATTTGAATTCGTAGTTGCTCAAGTGACTGTGCATCACTCATTTTATATATATGCTTTAGAAAAGGCATCAGAAATTGATAAATATTCTTTGAACAAATTTATATCTTCTTATAATAAAGGCAGACAATGGCTATTTTTTAAAAAATTATTTATGTGTTTGTGAATACATATGCACATATGTGTAGATGCCTGTGGAGGCCAGAGGAGGGCATCAGATCCCTCGGAGCTGGAGTTGCAGATGTTTGTGATTCACCTGGTGTGGGTGCTGGGTTTTGACTCTTGTCTTCATGGTTGAGCAACAAGTACTCTTGAGTTGTCTCTCCAGCCCTGGGCAATGAGTGTGTACCCCTTCTGCTGACATGCGTGTTTTACAGATGTGAAAAGGCAGGTGATTTGTTAGTGATCAGTTGAGTTAATTAGTGATTGCATTCTTAGATGTATGACAGTTTGAAATTATGGAGTTTTTAGATCAAGGTTTCCTTGTGTCCAAAGGCTTATCATTACAAAGTACACGAGCTGTGGTCTCTGTCTTGGCTGTTCTTCTGCTCTGAGCCAGTGTGGTTTGTGTAGTTAAAAGATTCTAGTAGAAGGTTGTTGAACAGTTTTCTTCAAGTACTATGTGTCAGAGGTGGTGGCCTGAGGTTTTGAAGGCAGTCGGAGCCAGGAGGGTTTGCCCATGCCCTTCAAACAGATACCTACGTTTTGCTTAGGGTCTACGTGTTTTTAGGGTCTTTCTTCTTTTTCATTTACCCTGACCCCTTAAATTATTATTATTATTATTATTTTTGTCTTTGTATCCTGTCCTTCAGTTTAAAAGCTTTCCTGGTTTTTTGACTGTGAAATCTGTATTTCTCGTTTGCCTTATTGTTTCTGGGTGGCTTGGGGAAGGAGGAATTCTGGTGAAAGGTCTGCTCTGCAGGGAACACTGCGATGTGTTAAGAGGGTTGGATTGGGGATGCCTAAGGAATAGTTATGACTAGGGGAACTTTAATCAAGGCGAGAATCAAATGAGTAATGAGATAGCCTCTCAGGGTCAAGGCTGACAAAGTGATATCCCAGAACAGTGTGTATATTGTGTGGGTGAAGGAACGCTGGGTACATTGAGTGTTGGCAGGGGCCAGGTCGCCTACAGAGTACAGGAGGCCTTTACTGAGCAAGCAGCGTCTTGTGTTGGCCTCTGATAAAAGAAGCAGCTCAATCTCTAGAGGTTCACAGGCTCCTCAAATGACACTAGACAGACCTGCTGTCAGGAGACAGATGGCCAGAGTGCAGTGGAGGTAGTTCGGGTCATTGGTGTGCTGTGGGTTCTCATGGATGGATCATTGAGGGAGATGGATCCATAGTTCTGATTCACTTTTCTGCTCTGTGTGGGGTGGGGTGGGGGCTTATGCAAGCAAAGAAGTCAGATGATGGCAGCAGTGGCAGCATGGCTTTGTCTGGGTGTGGGAACATGGAATCTGAAAGTACTGAGGTAGCCTGAGTGAAGGGACCAGCCGTCTGTGGGTGTGCTGAAGAGGCTGTGGGTCTGGTGCTTTGCAGATATTACTGATAGGGAGATGAAGTGGATCTTATTGATGTTTACTGTTCATCATTACTGTAAATGAGAAGGGTTTTTTTAGGGCTGGGAATATTGTCGCAGGACAATATTACACCAATTTGATTAAAAAAGGGGTATTTTATTGGAGGGGATAAAACTTACAGATCAATGTCCCAAACCACGTTCCTCTGGTCGCAAACAGGAAACCGAGTCTAGCAGTCAGCATGAAAGCCGGAAGCAAGATAGCTCGGAGAGGGAGCCGGAGA
>JAQHUG010000204.1:2787304-2851118 GCA_028555095.1 Dicrostonyx torquatus | reverse complement strand
CCGTTACCTGTACTCTGTCTCCAGGCCCCCTCCTCCCCCCGTTACCCGTACTGTACTCTACCAAGCCCTGAGGCTGATACCTTGCAAGTCCTCGTTGGCACCGTAGTTCTGTTTTTACTTTGTTAACCCAGTGTGTTAATTCTCTGAGTGACTCTTAGAAGCCAGGAATTGTATAGGAACTATAGACCCCCAAAACTTATTAATACAAGGCATTTTTACTCTTCTAGAGCCCCAAGTCTATTATGCAAATAAAGTTTGACCCCTGTTAGGGATGGGCAGACAAGACAATTGACAGGAAAGATTGTAAAGGAGCATGCATGTCAGCTGAGGAGCATGAACCTTAGGCACCAAAAGCTACTGCAGAATTTTAAACATTCTAACTCATCAATTATTTTGAAAAAGTAGTATCTTTTGGTGGCCAAATGAACACATAATACAAGTAAAACAAAATATCATCACCTAGGATTTCATTATTAGTAAATACTCCTTTTAAAAATAATTTTAATTGACAATACTTTACATTACAGTGGGATATTTTGGGATATGTAGACACTGTGGAACAGCTTCCTCAATCTAACTAATTTGTTACCTCAATTGTCATTTTTATTTTTGCTATGGTGTGAAACCCGTTCCCAGCAACTTTGAATTTTGATTATTACACAATGACTGACTGTAGTCACCATGCTGTTTGTGGGTCTCAGAGTTTTCCCAGCCTGGTTCCCTTTAGTCAACATCTGGACAGGTGTTCCTAGTATTTTGCTGAAAGCATTGAGTGTCACAGCTGCATGCTTGCTGGGAGATTTGTTTTAGAAACTAATGAACATTACTTCTTGTTTTATTGAATCTCTTGTGCATTTATTGAAACAATCATACTTCCCCCCTTTTCTTTAGTGTGTCAGTGTGATAAAGTGTGCAGACCCTCTTGTTAGAACAACCAGGCAAGCCTTAGATAAGCTCTGTATTGTGTCTTTAAATCACTGTGAGAGCCGTTTGTTGTCTTTGTTTCTTTGTTCACGGCTGAGCTACGCCTGTGGTTTTTCTGTCTTGGGGCCGATTCTGGGATAGACAAGAAGATTGTTGGTATTTATTTGACTCTGCATTCTTCGTGGTAGTAACTAGACTTCCCACGCTTACCCTTTTGAGTGATGTGGTATTTTACCATATTTTCAAGCTTTTCTTCCCAGTAAGGATTTTAAAGTTAGGTTTAAATCCTTGAGAAATCCAGTCAGCTCCTCTGCTCTTTTGGGGGTTCTTTCTTGAAAGAACTATACATTTCTATGAAGCACAGTCGAGTTCTTCTATAAAAGGTAATCACTAATGGATCACATCTGTCATGAACAGAAGCCGTCAAACTTTGAAAGTGAGAGAGCACAGTGTGTTGGGACCCTACGTGGATGGACTTTCTAAACTGGCTGTCACAAGCTACAAGGTAACAGCATTCTTTATATAAGCTCAGCCACTTCAATTTACTGTAATTTTGGCTCATTACATGTCTTTGTATTCTAAAACTTTTATTATTTTTATTATATGTATGAGTGTTTGCCTGCATGTATGCCTGTGTACCATGTATGTGCCTGGTGCCTCTGAGGCCAGAAGAGGGCATCAGATCCCTTAGAACTAGAGTTACAAACAGTTTTATGAGCTATTATGTGGCTGCTGGGAATCGAATTCAGGTTTTCTGAAGCCATCTCTCCAGCCCTGTGCTATATTTTTAAAATTAAATTTACAATACTATCATTTAGTAACTCACTTTCTACAAAAAACTTCAAAGCAAGATAGAAACTAGTCAGTAAATTAGTCACCTAATTACAATGGGGCCTCTGGGTTATTAGAACTAATGGATCTAGGATGGGCTTGGGAAAGTTCTGGAAAATGTTTCGCCTGTGTTGCTATTTTTGCAGCTAATGATTTTACTCTGAGAGTATTTGGGTTTTTTTTTTTTTTTTNTATAAGCTACCATGTAGGTGCTGGAAACCCTGTCCTCTGCAAGAGCAGCAAATGCTCTTAACCACTGAGCCCCCGTGGGTCTTATTCTTATATGTCCTCTAAGTCAGCATGGAGCCTGCTTTTAACTGGACAATTCTCTGAAGTTACTTAGAACTTCCAGGAAATTCCGTTTGCGACATTCTTGGACTTGTTTTTGTTTTACAGCCTGTGGTTGAGCTGTAACTCTAAGCTGTTACTGTTGCTAAAATATGTGTAGACCTGCCTTTTGTGATCCCCAATGACCTTTTAAATAGTGCTTGGATATGACACTGGTCTCCTTATATGTCTGAACTTTTTCTCTATGAAGAAGGTGCTGGGTTAATTTTGCTTTTTATTGGAACAGAAACTGGAGACCAGTAAAGATGTGAGGAAATAAAACCTTGCTATGTTTATTTAGTGAACTGTTCTCACTGCTTATAGAAATGCTTTGCAGACAAAAAGTCTAAAAGGGGAAAATCCCACATTCTTAACAGATTGCTTCCTCTGGGGTAGAGGTGTAGTTGGCAAACGGGAGACCTTCATTTATTTATTTTAAAATTTATTAATTTATTTTGTGTGCACACTCTGGCATGCTTACCCTGCCATGTGCATGCGTTGTCAAGCAATTAGGGGGTCAAAGGACAACTTTTGGGAATCATTTTTTTTTTTTCACCAGTTGAGCCCTAAGAAATCAAACTCAGGTCATCAGGCTTAGTGGCAAGCACCTCTAACCTCTGAATCATCTCACATGCTCTATTTTTATTTTATATTTTTCTGTGGAATTTATTAGGATGACTATATATTTCTTTTCTGCTTATTGGAAACATTTTGGATTTAAAGAGCTAATGTTTATTTAGAAAGGAAACAAGAGAAGACAGTGGGGGAGGGGACAAATTAAAATGACATATTCATGAAATGACATAAATGCCAAAAGGAAACCCACTGCTTTGTATGCCCACTTAAATAAGTGTAATAATAATAATAATAATAATAATAATAATAATAATAAAAAGGAGTGGAGCCGGGTATGGGATGCTGCAAACCTTCAATCCCAGCAGTTGGAAAACAAAGGCAGGTGCGGACCTCTGGAAGCTTGAGGCCAATCTGGTCTCAAACAAATCATTAAAGTTCAAACTCAAAAAATAGTATAATATAGTATTTGCTACTTATAGTGAAAAACCCTAAAAGCATGAAAACCACTCAGATGGAAGATTTGCTCTGTGCCATACATAACTTCTAGCTTTAATATCCACAAATTAGTACAACTAATCTGCTCGATTGTTGGGGCTCAAACCTGGGACTTTGTACATGTTAGACAAGTGCTGTACCGCTAAGCTACAACCAAGCTCATTTCCTAACTATTCAACATAGTGAACATATTGGTTTTTTTGTTTGTTTGTTTTGTTTTGTTTTGTTTTTGGAGGCAGAGTTTCTCTGTAGCTTTGGGGCCTGTCCTGGAACTAGCTCTTGCAGACCAGGTTGGCCTCGAACTCACAGAGATCTGCCTGCCTCTGCCTCCCGAGTGCTCGGATTAAAGGTGTGTGTCACCATCGCCTGGCCAACATACTGTTTTATAACGAAGCAAAACATTTCATTATCAAGAGAAGCAAACATAGTCTCTGGAAGGCAATGTTCACTGTACAATGTTTGACAAAGTGGACAGGCTCTAAAACAGTAAGAAGATAATAGCTACATAAAAGGCTGTTATCAAGACATACTTGACAGTTTTTGTTTGTATAAAATACTCATTAATTTGTATCTGCGAATGGAACATGCACTAAATATAGTGTGATTATCACTGAATTTATGAAGTTTTGTTCTAAAAGGTATTTGTAGTAATTTACAAAATTGCTAAAATTGAAAAGGGAGCACTCAGTGTTTTTGGTAAATAAGAATTATTCCTTATTAGTTTTCAGTCCTCTAAACAAGAGTCCCAAACTTCTTGAAGTTTGCTTTCTTTGACTTAAGTTGTGCTAGGTAAGTGATGGTAAACTTGGGCAGATACTTTAAGTGAAGGGGGGGGAGGGAGAGAGAATGACTAGGAATGTTAATTAATTGTTGTAAGACCCTGCTTTAGAAAACTAACTAAGAAATAAAAACAAATTCCTTTTTATAACTGAACACACAGTTGCTGTTGTGCATATGGTCTTCTCTTTGACTTTGCCATTGGAGATTTTTTCCATGTAAGGGGATCACTGTGTTGTCACTGTGGGATTATATGCATTACTAACCCCTACTCTCTGAACTCAAGTGTCAGTATTTATCTGAGGGATTGGGCAGCTGAAACATGATCACAATGTAGCCCAAGCTGCCCTGAAACTTGGCTTTTCTCCTGCCTTAGTCTCTCAGGTGATGGGATTACAGGTTTGTGCCATAAGACCTGACTAGTAAGTTATAATAATTCTATGCATTATTATAATGGCAATTGTGATGTTAAAGTTTTGTTCTTGATGCACTTTCTTTATGTTCTATCTGCAACAGATATTTGCATATGATCACTGTTTCTGGTCCATGGATGAATCCGTCCGAGAGAAGTATGCAGGTAACTGAGCACACTGTTTGGTGCAGTTAGTAACGTGGAAGCATCTTGGTGTGTTCTCCACCCACTGCCATGGTATCATTTGGTGTAACTTTTAATCACTGTCCAGGCAGCTGCTTCCAGCATTTGCTATAAAAGATTTTGCGCTGTCTAGGGACTGGGAGACTTCAGTGAGATGTTTTTATGTGAGATGATAAGTAATATGACTGTGGGATCTCATGAGGTCATCTAATGGAACCAGGAGCCACATTACAGGCTTGCAGACCCTTATGTTGTCTGTGATGTGCTGTAGAGGGAGCTGGTGTAAGTCGGGAGAAGCCCCACACGGGAGCCCAAGTTCTAGTCCTTAAAACCTCTGTGGTGCTCACTAATTCTTCAGGACTGACAAAGCGTCTGTCTTCTCTCTATACCACAACCCCTCTCAGTTTCCTTTTGCCCTGTCCTACTACTCCCCAAAGAGAACTCTCTCATCCCCAATTCTCAACAAGTTTAGGATTGTGTGACAGCCCTTTGTTCCTTGCATCCCTGACTGTCAAGGTCACGTGTTTCTAAGCAGTGTTTTTTACACACTGAACATAATATTTTGTTGTTTCTGGTATAAGAAAGATCATGGTTGACAACAACAACAACAACAACAACAACAAAAAATTAAGGTTCCTTTGGTCTCCCTGGCCTAATGGTGTCTCCATGGATCACCCAAATCCAGAAGTGTGATAACTGAGCTGGTAAATGGACTGGAATATGAGGCGGATGGAACACTTTTGCTAGGCACAGCAACAATTGGTTCTTCTGAGTTTTTTTTTTTATGTGTATGGTTGTTTTGCCTGCATGTGTGTGTGCCACATATGTGCCTGATGCCCATGGAAGCTAGCTAGAAGAGGATGTTGGATCCTTGGAACTACAGTTTAGAGGGTTTTGAGCTGCCATGTGGATGCTGAGAATTGAACCCAAGTCCTCTGCAAGAACAGCAAGTGCTCTTAACTTATGAACAATCTCTTCAGCCCCTATTTCCAGGATCTCACTCCCTGTCCTAACTATTGTGGATTGTAAGTCGTGTAACCTGAAATTTTCATGAGAAAAGGAAAGAAAGGAGTTGATGTGCATGTTTTTCTAAACTCTAGTACATTTTGAATAAAAGGATGGTATGTAGTTGAATTCAGGCACATCTAGGTCCTAAAAATTTCAGATGTTTAGGGTGAGTGAGGCGGTTCAGATGGTAAAGGTGCTTGTACCAAGTCTGATGATCTACGTTCAGTTCCAGGACCCACATAGTGGAAGGAGAGAACCACCTGCTAACGGTTGTCCTCTGATCTCCACACATGTGGCAATACATATAATAAACAGAGAAGATTGTTGAATCTTAGTTGTTGACAGTAAAATAATCAGTTCCTGAGCTCTCTGATTGCATGGCTTGATTTGGGTAGCCTTGTTCATGCATGTGTTACAGGGAACCCTTTACTGACTCTTCTCATTCTAACTAGAAATAACCTGTGGGGCAGAGGCTTTCAAGCTTAAAAATCTTATTTGGGGATAAACAGGCAGATTGTTTGGTTTTATTGAGTTTTGTTTGATTTCTTATTTGTTTGCGTGTTCTTTGCCCTTAAAATATTATTTTCTTGTCCTTTAGGTCAAGATGATGTTTTCAAGTGCCTTGGGGAAAACATCCTTCAGAATGCATTTGATGGCTACAATGCCTGTATCTTTGCCTATGGGCAGACAGGTAATGTGAACTAACACGTAGTCCACACTTGAGCATCCTTCCATGAAGAAGATGAAGCCACATTTTTCTGGGCTGCTTGCTTACTTATCCTGTGTTAGTTTTTCTCACAGATGATTAAATTAGACAGTGGCATTTTTTTTAAGATAGTACAATAAAATTGGGATTAAAATCCTTTTTCTTTATTGATTTTTTTTCCCTTCCTCTTCTCATGCGAATTGTTTTTTAATCTTCTTAATAATTTGCAAAGCTGTGACCATTGTGTTTATTATTGGCTGTGTCTGTATATTGTAGTTCATTAAGGATCATGACAGAGAGAATACCATAAAGAAAGAACCCACTTGTGGTACTGGAGAGATGGCTCAATGATTAAGAGCATTTGTTGCTTTTTCTGAGAACATGGGTTCAATTCCCAACACCTACATGGTGGCTCAGAACTATCTGTAACTCAAGTTCCGGGGGACCTGACACCCTCTTCTGGCCTCTGCAGGCTTTAGGCATGCAAATGGTGCACAGACATATGGGCAAAATACCCATACACATAAAATAAAAGTTAAAAAATATATACTATTTATTTATTGTTTCTTTAAGCCAGGGTTTCTCAGTGTAGCCATGGTTGTCCTGGAACTTGTTCTGTAGACCAGGCTGGCCTTGAACTCACAGAGATCCACCTGCCTCTGCTTCTCAAGTGCTGGGATTAAAGGTGTGTGCATCACTGTCTGGTCAAGAAAATATATTTTTAAAAGAATACATTTGTTAATAGTTTACTGGGCATAGCTGGAAAGGGATTTAGAGTTCCATACTTTATAATTAAAGAAAAAAAACCAATTTAAAGTGAAACTAGCTGCTTTTATAATGGTTTATCATGTGACCTGTCCAACTAGATGGGGCTCTTCATAGAACAGTCTTTATGATGGATTTGGGCATCATGTGTTGTGCCCAAAAGAACAGAAATTCTGAGCCTAGCATGCCAGATGCTCTCTTGCCCATGCCTCTCACCAAATGGGTCTTTCTGCTTTATCATTTCCTCATTGTAAAATGTTTTTACTGTAGACCCTCTCCTAGGATTGGCATGATGAGTTATCTTGTGCACACTTTAGGAAAGGCCTGGAATGTAGAGCACTAGTTTTAGGCATTGTGACAGGTGACACAGCAGGAACTTGTGAGGTGGAAAGCACACACTTACTGCAAAGTCATTGGTGCCTGAAGGGCGGATTACACCTAAGTGTCATGTGTTGGTTCCTGGTGGTAGGACTGAGGCAATTTAATCTTTCCCCTTTTCATTTGTGTTTTCTGGTCTGTCTGTCCATCAGTCCTTCCTTTTTTTATTTCTGTCTTTTGATAGGATCTCCCTCTGTAACCCAGTCTGGCTTTGACCTTGCTATCCTCCTGCCTTAGCCTCTGGAGTGCTGGTGTTAAAGATGTATACCATCACACAGGTTTCTGAGTCTTCTTACATAATGAATGTGTATTTCTGTTACAGTGGAGAAAATAGGGGAAGATTATTGTTTGTTCAGTGTACTGTTACAAGAGGGCAGTAAGCTGATTGGCCCCAAGGCCCATGGGTGCCTTTGTCTTTTGTGCTTTGATTTCAGTAGTTAGGAGTATCTGATACCAGCATTAGAGGATTCTAGCTTACTCAGAAAACTTGAAAAATCTTGCTATGTTTTTGGTAATTTTTTTAAGACATGAAGATTATTCAAGGAGGGTCTGTCTTTTTTTTTTTTTTTTTCTTTTTTAAAAAAACAAGGCGTTAAGTTGTGGAGGTTGATTTTGAACTTCGGATCCTCGTCCTCTGCCTCCTGAGTGCTACATTAGAAGTATGGGCCATTATGCTGAATAAGTTTTTTTTTCTTCCTAGACCACGTTTAATTTTGTTTTACACAAGTAATAGAAGCTTCTTTATGTTTCATTCTCATTATTCTTGGATGCATTTCTTATGTGTATATTTATTATATTTTGTGCATTTTTCTAAATTCTAAAAATGTGTTATAAGTAGTAGAAATAGGATTAACTGCCTTTAGACTTCTCCAAGAAGTGGTAATGGCTCCTTTTCCTTTCCAGGGTCTGGAAAGTCTTACACCATGATGGGCACAGCCGACCAGCCTGGACTAATCCCCAGACTCTGCAGTGGACTCTTCGAGCGGACCCAGAAAGAGGAGAGTGAAGAGCAGAGCTTTAAAGTCGAAGTATCCTACATGGAGATTTATAATGAGAAAGTTCGAGACCTTCTTGACCCCAAAGGGTAAAAGACTTGGAGGTGGAGTGCTGGGGCTTTTTGAAATAGATGTAATAGATTGCCTTTAGAGAAGTCTATAATTGAACTGTAGTAGAGAAGTGATCTCGCCATGCTGTTTCTGATTTATGTTTACACGGATTGGCTTCCCACAGCCAGTTTCGGGGTCGTTAGAACAGGCAGAGTGATGATGCAGGTCTGTACGGGTGCCATGCTGCCTCTCCTCTCATTACCCAAAGCCACAGACAAAACAGAGGTGGAGAGAGGCAGTCATTTAATACGAGTGTGCTGTAGCCTTCAGTGATTCAGCTTTTTTTTTTTTTTTTTTTAAGAGGCAGTAAATTTTGGGTGGATAGCTGTGGTTGGTTCCAGGAGTGAATTGAGGTGGGAGGTAAACTGGGCACTTGAACCTGAACCTGGTCTCATCTCAAGGTAGTTAATCTAAAATCTGCCCCGCCCCAGGGTAGGAAATGCCCCTGATTTCATGGGATTGACTTTGAAAGAGAATTGCCTTAGAGCATAAGGAGACCCATAGAATTTTTTGCTCACTCTGCGGCCACATGGAACTGAGTGAGGAGAGGGAGAGGTAGCTGAGGAACCTATGTTACCTCAGGCGGGTCGGGGAGATGGAGAGTGGGAAGCAAGGACTGTGGCTGTTGCTGCCTCATGTGAAACCATATTAACTAGATCAGAGAGCCACGTGGGCAGGGCTTAAAGCCCAGGAGCAGATAGTTATGTTTGAGTGAGGAGGGTGGATCAGGAAAGATGACGGGAGAGACAGAGAATCCCAGTGAGGCTCAATCAAGAGCAAATGGATCTCAGTACCTGACAGCCACCTTTCTTTGGCTGATAATGAGCTTCAGCTGGAGCTTGAGTTGACACTTGATTGTTTGCCCACACTTTACCTATCCATTGTGTATCAAGTCATCCTTTTTTTTTTTTAAAAAAAAAGTTTTATTTATTTATTATGTATACAGCGTTCTGTCTGCATATATCTCTGCACACCAGAAGAGGGCACCAGATCTCATTACAGATGGTTGTGAGCCATCATGTGGTTGCTGGGAATTGAACTCAGGACCTCTAGAAGAACAGTCAGTGCTCTTAATCTCTGAGCCATCTCTCTAGCCCCTCAAGTCATTCTTATATGCCAGGCCCCATGCAGTTAAGAGGAAAAGCCATAGTATGGAGAGAATCAGTTTTGCAGACAAGTTAGAGGGGCATGCAGTCTGCTTCTCACTTGTGAGAGACGCTAACACAAAGCAGAGTGCAAAAAGGGAAGAGAGCCTTTCCCAGAGTCAAGAGAGGATTCCATAGAGGTGCTTGATGGTTTATATGCTGAGTAGGGGTTTGTTCACTCAGAATTGAGATGAGAACCACTTATATATAGGCACAGCCTTGTGGAAGTGTATGGATATCACTCATTTACAGGATGGTCATCATTCAGTGCAGCTGGAGGGTAAGGTATGTAGAAGCCAGAGGCCAGAGATAGGTGGTCAGGCAGTCACATTTTGCTCCCTGTGTACCTTCCTGCTTTCCTTGTATTTTGACCTCTGTGAGATGGCCAGTTTCTTTTCTTTCTTTCTTTCTTTNGGGCCATCAGGCTCATGCTCAGAGCAGCTGCAAGCATAGGAAAAACAAGCTGTTTATTCTGGCACAAGAAATTCAGGGTCTGGGGATACACCTCTGATTCAGTTCTGTGGAAGTAGAGGCAGGAAGATCACAACATTGAGGCCAGCCTGGGCTACCTTGTAAGATCCCATCTGTGGGTTGAGGGAATCTGAGTGCTAGCTTTTCTGTGTCAAAGTTGCCATTTGCTCCCGTGTCTGCAGTAAATATACAGTGTGAGCTGTTGTATTCTCACTGAAAAACAAAATGTAGCCTCTAAGAACTTGGGTGCTTGTGCTAGTGTGGGAGAATCATGCTTATTCACAAATAACCAAATGCATGCCTATAACGTGTTTCCACTTAGGATATTGAGTCTCTGATGTCCGAGGGCAACAAGTCTCGGACAGTTGCTGCAACCAACATGAACGAGGAAAGCAGCCGGTCCCACGCAGTCTTCAAGATCACCCTGACACACACTCTGTGTGATGTGAAGTCTGGGGTGAGTAGCTTCTGAAGTGATTATGGCTCATCCTGTCCTCTCTGATGGTAGTGTTGGTCAGGACTAGGGACAAAGGTCCTGGCTGGAATAGAAGCTGCTGTAAGCTGCTGCAGTGCTGTTGGAACACCCCAGGAACTCTAGGAGTCACTCCTAAAACCACAGGGACACTACAGCTGCAGTCAGGAGTGAAGAAATTGCTTCTGTCAGTGCAGCTGTCTCTTAGCACCCTGGAAGTTGTAGAACGTCCTGGGAAGCCTTAGATTTCATGACCTGCTTGATGGTAGAAAAAAAGCCAGGGAAGACACTTGACTTCTGCTTTCCAGTCTTTAGCAAGAGGGTCTGAAAGTTCTTGAGTCATAGCCTGAGGCCTGGCTGCAAGGGAATCTTGGACTAGGCCTGGGACCCTCCCACTCCAGAGAGAGGGCAGTGACCTGGCCTTTCCACAGCAGCAGTGCATTTACACCCCGATGTGGGATATCCGCTGCAGCCTATGTTGGGGAAGCATGCCATAAAATCATTAGACTGTGTAGAGCACCCTTGGAGCATTTGTTTGGAACCTTGTGAAGATTCAGGGCTTCTGCATGTTGGGAACATCTCTGCCGACTCGCTCCCTTGTTCGCTCCCTTCATGTGAAGATTGGCTTATGATGTCCATCCCTCAGGACATCAGTATTGAATACTGGAAGCCAAAATCATCTCCTGACTGGGTGCTCCATATTGGCAGTGTTTTCCCTTGCTGAAAAATCACTTTTTCCTCCATCACATCCAGATTAGTGTTAGAAACAAAAAGTTACTTGTTTTTGATTTCCTTTTTTACTGTAAAGCAAAACAAATACCACATTGAAGACTTTCTTAAAAGTTTTTTTTTTTTTTGATTTGGAAAGCAAAATATTCTTTTGTTATGTTTATTTTTATGGAAATACATAAATGTATTTTTTGCAGTGCTGAGAACAGAACCCAGGGTCTTCTGCATGTTAGACAAACATTCTGCCACTGAGCTACATTCCCAGCCAGAAGACAAGATAGATTTTAAAGGGAAGTTTTCAAAATGGTCGAATCTGCAGATTCTGACGTTGCTTTTTCATGTTTCTGTTTTGATGATGAGGTAAAATAGAAAACTTGTCACAAGTTTGTGATCTGCTGGAGTGAAACACCACTGTCTAAGACCACAGCTGATGGTAGAAAACTAAAGCCAGTCAGCTTCAAGGAGAAATTGTTTAGAAAATGTTTTTGACTTTTTGAACAATTCTGTTATACAAAAGTCAGGTTTTTTTTTTTTTAAACTGTTAACCAAGAATGTAACTATTTTGTCTCCAGATTGCTGGCTAATATTTGTGAAATTTTAAGTACAGTTTCAAATCATTAATCTTTTGAACGTAAGAGCATTTTTATATACATCTCTGAAAATTTTACCAATCTCTCCAAAATGTCCCATTTTGAAGCATTTTTCCTGAGGCCATCAAGTCCCTTGTTTGCTAACTGGGTTAGCAAATTCTATCAGTTTTGTGCTAGCTGGTGTTTTTCTGCAGTGCATAGCAGCAGCACAAAGGAGACGATAAGCTGTTCGAAGGAGCCAGCCTGTTTTTGGCATTCTTTAGCTGTTTGCCAGCATGTGTCGATTTTCTTTGCAGACATCTGGAGAGAAAGTGGGCAAGCTGAGCTTAGTGGATTTAGCTGGCAGTGAACGAGCCACAAAAACTGGAGCTGCGGGTGACAGGCTGAAGGAGGGCAGCAACATCAACAAGTAAGCTTCCCAGAATCACATTCTTGAATTGCTTTACAGAGTTGATCAAAAAATAGGGGAACATCTGTGGGTATTGGAGTAAGATGATTCTGGAATGATTGAGGCAATGATGAATAAGCAGTTTGGATTTTTTTCCTAGTGTTTCCCATGAGCCAGGCTCATTTTCTCATCTGTGGAGTTGTTGATGGGACTGAGGAGCACAGCCCTCAGTCAAGTCAGGGCTTCTCAACAATAACCCTATTGACACTAGATGACTCCTTGTCCTTGTGGGTGGAGGATGCTGTGCATTGTGGGATGTTTGGTAGACTCCCTGGCATCCACTCACTAAGAGATGTTAACATTCACTGAGCCCCAGTTCTGACAACCTAGTCTCTTCTTTTACTTACTGTTACCCATGGAGCATAGTCATTCTCCACTTGAGAACCACTGGCCTGAAATGGAGAGAAAGCCAGTGACCATCCATCTCTTGAGTGAATGTGCCAGTCACATTGGGCTGTCCCTTTAGGTCTGCTGTTGTGTTTGTCAAAGTGTCAGAAGCAAGACTTTACTAAGTAATGCTTCGCCTGCCAACTGTATCACGCATATGGTTCTCCCTCAGGCTGAATCATTACCTCTTCGTGGAATCAAGTCTTCCCTCCCCTCAGGGTTCCCACAGCCATGAGTCAAGGCAACAAACAAATGGGGACTGTGGAACACTTCCCCAATACTGGAATCTGACTGACTTGTGCAGATTTTTTTTAGCACTATTGCTTTAATTAGTATTTTACCTTGTGTATTCTTCTTGAAGATGTCCATTGTTTATATTATCTTTACCTGAAGTTTTACAGTTCATATATTTTATCTGCAACTATGAAAAACAAAAAATGCTAAGTATTTTTATTGCTCCAAGTGGCACAGATGGACAGCAGCCTTTAGGAGCTCAGTCTTCAGATCAGACAACAAAGTGCTGACCACAGCGCTCCTCACGTGCAGGCACAAGAGCACCTTGCTGTCCATTCTTGCGACTAATGTGACATTTGATATGTTTTGGTTTAGATAATTGTGATTTTTGTTCCCTGCAGGTCTCTCACAACCCTGGGTCTGGTTATCTCGGCCCTAGCTGATCAGGGCGCTGGCAAAAACAAAAATAAGTTTGTTCCTTATCGGGACTCAGTTCTCACGTGGCTTCTCAAGGTGAGTCATTTTCTTCATCCTTCATTAGCATACTTTCTGTGTTTAGCAGAAAGGAAGAATAAAGAGTAGGTTAATCTCTTCCAGGTACCTTTTCTCCATCTGTGTTCAGGCTAATAGCTTTTAGGCTGTTTGGACAGTTTCAGTTTTAAGGAGCTTGTGCCATTTCTTCCTAGTGTTTGGCATTCTTGTCCTCCAGAAGCCTGGGAAAGGGTTGTTAGATACACAGTGGCCCCTGGAGCTGGAATGGGCAAGAAAGACCTAGTGTTGAGGGAACAGTGTTATCACTCAGTGTCCACTGCCTGACACCATGCTCCAAGCTTTATTTTCTCTATCATTCTCCCTCCGAGCCTTTGGTTTCTTTCTCTCTGGAAAGCTTCTGCTGAATATAGAGTAGAGCACACAGCTATTTCTCTGTTATGAAGTGCCGTGAGGGAACAGGAGGAAATGGAGACTCTTGCCCCCAGTGAGGGGTGAGCATGGAGGCTCAACTTACAAGTTTGGAGGGGATTTCACAATAGACCCCTGGGGTCTTCCTGGAGATGGTGTGGGAAGGGGACATCAGGCTGGTGTTAGAGCATGTAAGCTAGGTGACAGCTTTATTAAGGTGTCAGTGTGGAACAACTCACCATGGTCCATTGAGAATAGAGAAGTAGGGGAGATGGCACATGGTTCAGAACGAGTTCTCCTCTAATAGAGGACCTGAGTTCAGTTCCTCATCTGTGGAGCACAGCTCACAGCTGTCTGTAACTCCAGTTCCAGGGGATCTGACACCCTCTTGTGGCTCCCAAAGGTGCTGAACTTGCCTGCTTAAATCCATACAGACACACACACAATTAAAAGCAGCAATAACAACCAAAAGAATGACGGAAATAACTTTGGTGCCTGGCGTAGTTTAGTAATGGCTCATTTTCTCATTAGTAAGATTGTACTGTACTTACTGTTTCTTACTACAGTGAAACGGGGCCTCAGGGAGCTTAGTAAAGGGTGCCAGTGTGTAGAGACCAGCCTTTGCCAAGGGATCTATTTCCTCCCGATTGTACATACTCAGGGTCCTCCTCCTTCTTCTCCTCCTCCTCCTTCTTTTTTTTAAACCCGCCCTGAGACTCTGTGTAGTCCTGGAACTCTCTCTGTAGACCAGGCTGGCCTTGACCTCAGAATTCTGTCTTCCTCTGCCTCTCAAGTGCTGGGATTAAAGGTGTGCACCACCACTGCCCAGCTGCCTTCAGGTTCTTAGCATCCTTTCTACATATCTGCACACCTTTGAAATATTGTTTATATAACTGCAGTAAGTTTGGCAGAAGTCTAAGACTAAAATTGGGTGCATTGCTGCACTAGAAAATCAGAAAGATGTCTTCCTTTGACAAAAATGCAATAAAATGTGAAATTTTAAACAGGAGGCAAGAAAAATCTTGATAATTAAAAAAATCGCTTGTCAGCTGGGTAGACCTATAATCCTAGCCCTAAGGAGGCTGAGGCAGAAGGATTGCCTCCAGTTTTAGGCCAGTTGGGCTATATAACAAGCTCTTGTCTCTCCTGACTCCCCAAGAATTGCTTTTAATGAGTACTATAGACATTTTAGTATCAGGGAGCATGTCAGGGATTAGCCTATATTGCTCGTGGTTTCAGAAAGAGAATTTGATAAGGTTCTTCTCCCTCCGACCGCCACAGAAGCGTTTCCAGTCATGCATGGCCATTCCCTTGATGTGCCTGATTTAAAATGGTCCCTGTGACTTCAGTTAAGACAGCAGGTGTTCTCCCCTTGTTGGTTCAGTTGGCCGCCATTAATTACAAAGTGGTTGTTGCCCCTGTTTAAGGAGAATTGAGGCACAGGCAGCCATGTCCGCTCTGACTGGTTTGTGTGAGGTGGTGTTCCTTAGTAAAGATTCGTTGAGAGGCTGCCCACTGATTTTTTTTCGCGGTTTTTGATCAAAAGTAACGTTCATAATATGTGAAGAATGAACCAAAGTGCCACTTTACCTGTTTTTTTTTTTTTCATTAAATTTAGTCTGTAATTGCCACTTCTTTGTGGCATGGCACTTCAGGTTAAAAACAGCGTGTGTTTGTTTGGTTTCTGTCATTTTTTTTCCCTTAAAGATTTGAATTATCTGGGGCTAGAGAGATGGCTCAGCAGTTAAGAGCATTGCCTGCTCTTCCAAAGGTCCTGAGTTCAATTCCCAGCAACCACATGGTGGCTCACAACCCTCTGTAATGAGGTCTGGTGCCCTCTTTGGGCCTGCATGCATACACACAGATAGAATATTGTATACATAATAAATAAAATAAATATTAAAAAAAGATTTGAATTATCAGCTGAGCGGTGGTGGTACGTGCCTTTAGTCCCAGCACTTGGAAGGCAGTGACAGCTCTGTGAGTTCAAGGCCAGCTTGGTCTAAGAGTGAGGGCCAGGACAGGTTCCAAAGCTACACAGAGAAACCCTGTCTCAAAAAACAAAACAAAACAGACTTATCATTTTTATGTCATATTTGACTTTTGCACCCAAGTAGGGATTTAAAAACTTACTCCAGAGATGTAGTAGCTTGTCTTTCACCCCCACCCAGTGCGTGAATTCCCAGCGCATTTATATGGCATTAGGCTGTTGCCTTGTCCTCTAACTTGCAGTCCGCCCCTAAGCCCCGCCTTTCAGTGTGGTATGAGATTTGCATACCCCTCAGCAGGATTTCTCTTGAGCCTATAAAAAATGGCTCACTTTTTTTTAAATTGGTGATTTTGCCTTTTTTAAAGATTTATTTTTTATGTATTCACTGTTCCTCCTGTATGTATGCCTGCAGGCCTGAAGAGGGCACCAGATCTCATTATATACTGTTGTGACCAACATGTGGTTGCTAGGAATTGAACTCAGAACCTCTGGAAGAACAGCCAGGCTCTTGACCTCTGAGTCATCTCATCAGCCCCACCTTTTCTTTTTTTTTTTTTTTTAACTTTTTATTGATTCTTTGTGAATTTCATATCATGCACTGCAATCCCACTTATCTCCCTATTCTTCTGTATCTGTCCTTTGTTCTTGCAATCTTGCCTGCAAAGAAAACAATGTAATAAAAATAAAAAAATAAATAATAAAAATGCAAATTAAAGGGAAAAATTTCTAAGTGGAATCTGCAGTGTGTCACTGTGTGCCACCCTTTTGAAATGGCTCAACTTTTAAAGAATGGATGTGTGTAGAGGCAGAGGTCAGCCTTGGGTGTCATCCTCAAGAGCGATGCTCCTTGATCTTTGAGCCAGGGTCTGTCACTGGGATCTGCGTGGCCAGTGCTCCAGAGATTTGCCTGTCTCTGACTCCCCACTGGCTGCCATTACAGCCATGTGTCACCACACCAGGCTTTTTATGTAGGTGCTGGGGTCACTCAGGTTCTTCTGTTTGGGCGGTGAAGCTTTTACTGCCTGAGCTATCTCCCCAGCATCAAATTGCTTATCTTTGACAAGATTCGCATGTTTAGTTTGTGTTTGAATGCCATTTACATAATATTTGTGCTACGCACTTGATGGTTATCAAGTTTATCAGATGTGTAGGTCTCTTAACCCCACGTCTGGTAACGTGTGCCCAGGTCACACTCCATGAGAGCTAAGCCCCACTTTTATTCTTAATGTCAGTTCCCTAGTGGATGTCGTGTAGATCTCTCACCTAGTTGACAACCATTTCCCTTGGACTTTTTTGTCCAATCTACTCTCCACAGTTTCTGAATTCACCAGAACTTTAAGCCTCTTCAGTAACTGTCATCCAGTCCCCTAGAATCAAGTTCAAGTTCTTTAATGAATGGCTTACAAAAGCCCGCTCTAGCTGGCCTTTCCTCCTAGCTTTCATCTTGTGCTCTCTGTGTGGTAGATTCTAGTTAATGCAGGTGGCTGTCCTAACTTTTCTTACTTTAGGGCTTTGTTTGTTTTTTCGAGATAGGGTTTCTTTGTGTACCTCTGGCTGTCTTGAAACTTACTCTGTCAACAGGGGCTGGCCTTGAACTCAGAGAAATCCACCTGCCTCTGCCTCTTGAGTGCTGGGGTTAAAGGCCTGCGCTGTAGTCATCTCTATCTCTCCTGGTCCTCTCTCTTGTGCTGTCAGTGCTGGTTCACGTGGAGGTCTGCAGTGTCTTCTCTTCTGGGTTCTTCCCTCTCCCATTAGATGGCAGAGCTCATGAGAGGGGAAGAGCGAGCAATCCTCTGCTCTGAACTAGCACTCTGACCTTCCATAAGACTGGGACTCAGCTTCTTAG
This sequence comes from Dicrostonyx torquatus, assembly GCA_028555095.1. Taxonomy (NCBI): domain Eukaryota; kingdom Metazoa; phylum Chordata; class Mammalia; order Rodentia; family Cricetidae; genus Dicrostonyx; species Dicrostonyx torquatus. The sequence continues at coordinate 2,833,418 of JAQHUG010000204.1, read as the reverse complement.
CGGAACAATGAAGTAATTTGATTAGATTACTTTAGTGTTCTTTCAACTTGAAAAGAAAAATTCTGACTTCTAAAATGAGATTTCTTTCTAGTATCCATTTAATTTGCATTGCCACATTTGAAACAAAGCTGGTCTGATTTGCTTAATTAAAGAGTAAACAATAAACTATAAACTCTTTCTTGGATGCCTGCCCATTCTTTTGTTACAGTTTCCTTTTCATTCAAGGCAATATGAGCAATATTGCTGCTTCAGGGCAGTTAGTAAATCAAGCCTGGGGTGCCAGTTTCCTTTCCTCAGCCTGAACACAGTGGCAGCTTGCTTTTGCTCCTGGTGGTTATGGTTACAAGTCCCATTTGTCGTCCGTGCTTGTTGTGTCCATGGGCAGACTGCAGTAGTCCTAAGTGGGATATGTGGCATTGCTGGAGGGTGGAACTGCAGTCCTTGAGACTTTCTGTCCCATCTGAATGTCATTAATCTGCGTGGGACTCCAAAGACAATGTGACATCAGTGTCTAGGAGTAAAAAAGAGAATCTAGCAGCCCTGGTTTGTACTCCCGGAAGTCCAGATTGGTTACATTTCCTGCCTTTCTATATGCAAGAACTTATTTTCATCAATATAATTATCTCTGCTTTCTTTGAAAAACTAAATTTTCAGTAATGGATGAGTAAGCATACACATTGTCTGTGATTGATGCTGTTGATGCCTTATTTGATGATGAATTAATTTTGTTTCTAATATCAGGACAAAATAATTAGGAGCAGTGTCAGCCCTTAGGCCTGAAATTGCTGTGGTTACCAAGAGTTTATTGTGAGTGGCTGTGGGGGAGGAAGGAGAGGTCTGTTTGGAAAAGGTGGAAAATACCTGGGGTAGAGTACTGCTCAGTCTGCTAGTTCTGAATTGTTAGGCAGGTTGTTGATGGTTGTGTCTTGTTTGTTTTTGTCTGTTTTCATTTAGAACAAGCCTGTTTTCTCACTAGTAGAGTGGGGATACTAAGTGAATTCAAAAAAGGCAGAGAACTGTGTAAAACTACAAAAATTTCTAACAAATTTTATATGTATTAAAATTGGAAAAGCTATATTTCAGAATTAAGAGTTTTCTGGAGATGAATATTGGCCAAAGTCAGCCTTCTTGTGATGTAGTGAACGTTTCTCTGGATTTTGAGACTGTCAGTCATTGAGACTGCATTTCTGAAAGGGAATATTGAATCTTTATGTGTTCATGTATGTGTGGGTCCATGTGCATGCATATGTGCATGTGGAGGCTAGATGACCCGTGGGTGTTGTTCCTCAAACTCTGTACACCTTTAAAGTCATTTAAAAATTTTTATTGTATGTATATAATGTTTGCCCATATGAGTTTATATGCATCACAGACATGTAGAAGCCAGCAGAAGGCATCAATCCCCTGAAACTGGAGTTACTGGCAGTTGTGAACCACCTTGTAGGTACTGGGAACTGAACCCAGAACTGTGAGAGCAGTCCTGAACAGTCTTCCTGTTCTCACCTATTTTCAAGATGGGTCTCTCACTGGCTTGGAGCTCATCTAGTGGTCAGGATGACCAGGAAGTCCAAGGGATCTGCTTTTCCTCCACCTACCCAGCACTGAGATTGCAAGTGCGCATTATCTTGGTTAGCTTTTTTTTTTCTGTGTAGTCATGGCTTCCTGGAACTCACTCTGTAGACCAGACTGGCCTCGAACTCACAGAGATCTGCCTGCCTCTGCCTCCCCAGTGCACCACTGCTGGCCTGGTTTATTTTTTTATGATGCTTCCATGCCTTGCTTGGTATGGTAATATCTGCAGTTATCTACCATCTTATAACAACTTACTCCCCAACGAGCTAGCAGGACCAGCAGTCATCATCGTCTTAGGTGCTTGGGGCTAGGGCCTTTGTGCTGTAGTCCAAGTATGAGGCAAGGCTATAGCCATCTGGAGGCCTGATCCTGGGTGAGAGTGTTGCTCATTTCCATGCTGATAGGCAGAACTCAAGGGCCTGCTTCCCTTTTCACTGCCGTGGGTCTCTTCATAGGGGCCAGCCTACCTCATGGCAGCTCCTCCTGAGAGCAAGTGGCATAGACAGAAAGTGCCTCCTGCTTTTAATTCAATATCAAAAGTGACATGCCATCCCTTCTGTTACCTTTGGTGTTTTGCTAGTTAGATGCCAGTCTATTAATGCTGACCACAGACAAGGGAAGAGGTCTGTACTAGTGAGGACTTGGGATGCGGAGATGCAGAGTAGCCTCCAGTTTCCTTTGCATGGCCAGTGGAGTGGGAGCTGATCGGCTGATTTTAAATTTTTTGAGGATTTTTATCTTTCTTTTCAATCCTGAGATATAATCCAGAGCATGCACACTCTGCAAGTGTTCTACTATCGATTCACCTAACTCATTATTTTGAATGTTCTAATTAGAGTAGTTCTCCTGTCCTGGAAGCCAGTTACCTGGCATTCAGATGAGTAGCTTCCTTGGGATCTTTGAATGAGCTGTGGAAGCTGTTGTGCAGAGCATGTGTTAGTGGTTTCTAGAATGTTAGCAGAGGGAGAAATGAAGCTGCTGTAACTCAGCTTTTGGTTCAGAGGATTGTAATTGTCCCTTAGGTTTCAGAGCCTTACAAGGTTTCCGGGAACTTGCACTACAGGACAGGTGGAACCATGGAGGAGGGTGTTGGTGAGCTTCCTTGGAGCTGGGAGAATGACTCAGTGGCACAGCCGTAGCCTGCATTCAGGAAGCCATAGGTTCCATCCACAGCACTACCAAAGTTCCCAAAGGAGCTGATACTATGCACATTCAGTTCCTCTAAGGTTGGCTAGCCACCGAAGTCTGCTCACATTACCTATTAAATGGGACACACTAGCTTTGGGTGAATTTTTGCTTAAAAAGATGAATGCAGTCTGTTGGGGTTTCCTGTTCTTTCTTGAAAAAAAAATGTTGTTTAGGGGTTCTTTTTAGTTTGTTTGTTAAGTAAGTGGAGCTGGGCATAGGGGCTGGCGCACACCTTAAGGTTCAGCACTTGGGAAGCACCAGCAAGTGGATCTCTGAGTTCGAGGCCAACCTGATCTACAGTGTGAGTTCCAGGAGAGCCAGGGCTACACAGAAACCCTGCCCCCTTCCACCACCACCACCACCACCATTACCCCCAAAAGAAAGTAATTGGCAGAGAAGAGACAGCCCCAGGCTTGAGCCCCATGAGGATCTGCCCCTGTTTTTCCTTGTGTGTGCTTGGCCTTGGCTGTTTTAGTCTTTCAGATTTCAGGTTTTCCATGTGATGTTTTCTTCAGACTTTAAAAGACTCTTCACTGTGTTCTTCCCGGTAGGACAGTCTTGGGGGAAATAGCAAGACCGCCATGGTGGCCACTGTGAGCCCAGCTGCTGATAACTATGATGAAACCCTCTCAACCCTGAGGTATGCAGATCGAGCCAAGCACATTGTCAACCATGCTGTGGTGAACGAGGATCCTAATGCGCGAATCATCCGAGATCTCCGAGAAGAAGTGGAGAAGCTCCGTGAACAGCTGACCAAGGCTGAGGTAGGAGGCCCAGCCCGTTAGGCTCTGTGTCACTGGGGGCTGTGGCAAGCTGGAGTGTGAACTTTCTTCCCCTAATTCTATTCTTTCCTTGAGCAGTACTCTGCTAGGAACTCTGGAATTCCCTGTGGGAAGAGGAGTTTGAATAGAGCGATAAAGTAGGTGGTCATGTTTGAAATTTAGTTTTTTATGGCTATTGAAAAGGATTGGGCTGGGTGGTGGTGGCGCACGCCTTTAATCCCAGCACTCGGGAGGCAGAGGCAGGCGGATCTTTGTGAGTTCGAGACCAGCCTGGTCTACAAGAGCTAGTTTTAGCGCAGGCTCCAAAGCCACAGAGAAACCCTGTAGAAAAGGATTGGATAAGAGAATCTGGGGAATAGGAAGCATGCTTTCTATTTCTGTCCAGGAATCTGGCAGACTAGAATAAGAGGGGAGAAAGAGAGGCGGGGGACAAAATAAGTGATTTAATTTTGTGCAGAAACTGGGCATACAGTTGTGGTAAAAGGAATTGGATGGATTTTTTTTTTCTTTCTCATTCTGTTAGCTTGCAGTTAGAACAGAAGGCACCCTCACCTTTATATCCCACCCTTTTCTGTTATGGGTGAGTTAGGTTTGTAGAGTAATATTGTAAGCTGTCTCAGGACAGAAGCAGCCAGAGCTTGGAAGTGTTCTGTGTAGTCAGTGTCTCCATTCATTCTGTGGCAGCTGATGCTTAGGCTCTGTAACAGGCTTTGAAAAATCACAGTGCTTGCCTAGAGGCGAACACTTTCCTTGTGTTAGCATGAAATGTCATACTCCGGGTTCCTGCTGTTGTTAGTCTTTCTGTCCCAGGGGCTTGTCTCTGGAGCTTGCACCACATCCCTCTCCTGTTTTATTACTCTCGTTATGGTAGAAAATCAAGAGGCTGCATGGTCATAACAGTTACCTTGATCGTGGTTTTGGTTTGTTTTGTTCCTATTGAATTTTATCCTGAATTTATAGTTCTTCAAGAACCTTGGGGATGTGGTTTCTGTCTTCCCTTTATTAATAACACCATTTGTTGCTTCTCTGCCTTGTGTCTTAGATCAAGTGTTATTTTAATGCTGTCCAGTTTGCAGCATGAACACATGTAACTTGTGTAGCCTTGAGTACATTCCTGAAATCATCAGTAGGAAAAGACTGAGATGAAGCAATGCCTGTGAGTCTAGATGGACAACTTATTAGAATTAAAATCATCAGCCCTCCATAATCTTGGCACATTTATCTCCTGAAATGGAATGAAATCCTCACAGAAGGCTGGAGGAGAGGGAAGAGTTAGGTTGTCTTTCAAAGTACGCCATAGCTGATTCTTGGGTCTGTAGTCCTCCCAGGACAGGTGTTGTGGTCTCTGATGGCCACCACCCTGCTGTAGGCGGGTGGAGACCTCAGTGGCAGGTGGTAGCCCTTGTCCTTTCACAGCCAGCTGGTTGTTCTTTCCTGGCACCAAACAGACATTTGAAAAAGTAACTTTCTTTTAGGCAATGAAATCTCCAGAGCTGAAAGACCGTCTGGAAGAATCCGAGAAGCTCATTCAGGAAATGACTGTGACCTGGGAGGAGAAACTAAGGAAAACTGAGGAGATTGCACAGGTTTGTGTTGGGGGCAGTTTGCTATGGTACTCAGGTGGCAATGTGGCAAATCTAGCACACTGATGGGCCTGCAGGTCCCCTCAGGCTGCACTTCAGAGAATTGGTCTGAAGGTAAAGATTTCATAGCTTCATTAGCTTGTTTCTGTGTGAGAAATGATTAGTTTTGTAGTATCAGTATTTATTTATTATTTGTACTGGAAATTGAACTCAGGACCCTATACATGCTAAGCAAGGACCCCAGTACTGAGCTACATGTTTACTGAGAATTTCATCCATGTGTACCATGTATTTTGATTGCAGTCACTGCCTACTCCTTCCTCCTAACTGTATTGTTCATACACTCATGGGTTTGTGACCATTCACTCTGGGGCAGGATTGACCTAACAGGTGCCACACCTTAAAGCGGACTTTTCCTCCCCCATCAGCATCAACTATCTCTAATTCAGGGTGGGGACTCGTGAGCACCTTCCCCCTCCATTCTGGAATGTTGACTGGTGTGATTGTGTACAGGTGTTGTGGAGGCCCTGCAGCTGCAATGAGCTCAGGCCTGCAGTGGCCCTGCTCTGACCAGAGGACACTGTTTGTCCTTGCTCCTTTCCAACCTCTGGCTCTTGTAGTCTTTCTGTCTCTTCTTGATGGACCCTGAGCCTGTGAGTGTGTTTGGGGCAGTCAGGGGGTTGATATAGATGCCTATTTTTGCCAAGCCCTGATTTTTAACTATTTAACTTATTTTTATATTTTTATTTTACACTGTGGTAGACCTGGTCAGTGACTCTGATGACTGTGACTTGAGAGGACACCTTAAGTTCTGTGTAGCTTATGGTGGCCCAGGTGGAAGAATGAGCATGTTGAGATGTGAAGGAGAGGGCGTGGGCCAGGCTGAAGGGCCCTGCAAGCATTACAGGCTGTTTTGACCTCCATTCTGGCGAAGTGAAACTTTTAACATTTGGAAAGAGAAAAATACGATCATCTTTATTATTCCCAAGAATGCTTTCTTTGCACTGGATGATAAAGGTGTGGGACAGTCTTCCGATACTGTCAGAGCCTCTGTGTCTTGCTGCCTTGTGGCTGGGGATCACCATCTCCCTGGTGTCTTTGCAGGAGCGGCAGAAGCAGCTTGAGAGCCTCGGGATATCTCTTCAGACTTCTGGAATCAAAGTTGGCGATGACAAGTGCTTCCTGGTTAACCTGAATGCTGACCCCGCTCTGAATGAACTCCTGGTGTACTACTTAAAGGTGAGTGCATGGCCTTCACAGAGCGCTCTGTGAGACACGGGGAACTGCTTGTTACCCATTGCTTTTATTTCATCAATTGGAGTGTAGGACAGTCTTGGGTTTTTGGGACCAGTTTCCATTTTCTGTCTTTGAGTGATGTTATTGAACTACTTATATAAAAAGAATATCTTGGTATTATTTTCAGTAAGCTATGTACCCACCATTATTTAATATAATTTATAAGGAATATTTTTTTTTTCTTTTTTTTTTTTTTGGTTTTTCGAGACAGGGTTTCTCTGTGGCTTTGGAGCCTGCGCTGGAACTAGCTCTGTAGACCAGGCTGGTCTCGAACTCACAGAGATCCGCCTGCCTCTGCCTCCCAAGTGCTGGGATTAAAGGCGTGCGCCACCACCGCCTGGCAAGGAATATTTTCTTAAATAAGAGAGGAAATAGTTAAAGTTCTTACTTAGGGTCACTCGATAGGAGATTGATGTTTCCAATAACTTAGGAAAAATTTAAAAGTTTAAACTATCAACCTATTAAAAAAAAAAAAAAGGGAGAGCTGATCACTTAGACATTGGGTGGACCATCACATGAAATAGAAAGGAAAATACAGTACACATTGAAATCTGAAAATCTCAGAAGATGGAAAGCCAGGAAAGTCCTTGAGCCTGACACAGTAAGATATGAGGAGTGCCTTCCATTTCCCTTATCTGTCCCAGAGCCTGAGTTAATTGCACATAGATTCTAGCCCAGGGTCAATACTACTGGGCACAGGTTCTTCCCATCATTACATGGACTAATGTGGCGAGGAAAGGAGAGCTGGCTTTGAAAAAGTCAGAGACAGTTGTAAAGAATGTTGTCATTTACCTTCTAAGAACATGCACATTGGCTAGTGTCCTTTTGCTTTCTATTACTGTGATTAAAAAAAAAAAAAAAAGAACCAGGACCAGAGAAACTTGGTGAGGAAAGGGTTTATTTCAGCTTACAGTCCATCATGATGGAAAACCAGGGCAGGAGCTACAGACAGGAACCTGAAGCAGAGATCATGGAGGAGCACTGCTTACTGCCATGCTCCCATGGCTTTATCAGCGTGCCTTCTTATACCACTCAGAACCACCTGATCAGAGGTGGCACTGCCCATGGTGGTCCATGCCATGGGCCCTTTCGTACCAATTATTAATCAAGGACATGCCCCATAGATTTGCCCCCAGGAAATTTGATGGAGACATTTTCTCAATTTTGGTTCCCTCTTTCCAAAGGACTCTAGTTGTGTCAAGGTGAGAGTTGACAAAAAAAAAAAAAAATCCAACCAGCACAGCTGCTTTCATACTTTTCATTGAGGATACACTGAAATAATTGCTTAGTTATTATCATTTTGATAAGTCACCCCGCCTTTCCCCCCCCCCCAAGTATCTTATATAGTATTTGGCGATGCTGTGAGTTAAATAATATCTTTGACGCTTTTATGAATGAGTGCATATCTAGTGCAGAGTCAAGGCTTTCCTTTTTTCTGGTTCTTTATACACTGGAAGAGATTGCCTCTAGGTAGCTCCCTGGGTTCATGTGAAGACTGGTTCTTTATAGACAAAGCACTATACAACTATACTGTATTCCCTATTCTGCTTTCTCCCACACATGCTATTTTTGCCTATTAAAAATAGTGTGTTGGGTTGAAGAGAAGGCACAGTGGTTAGGAGCACTGGCTGCTCTTCCAGAGGGCCTGGGTTTGATTCCCAGCACCCATATGGTAGCTCACAACTGTCTTTAACTACAGCTGGGTGTTGTGGTGCAGACCTTTAATCCCAGCACTTTGGAGGCAGAAGCAAGAGGAGGATCTCCAAATTCAAGGCCAGCCTGTCTACAAAGCGAGTTTCAGAATAACCAGAGATACATAATGGAATCTATCTCAAACAAAACAGAACCAACCAACCAGAAAAATCCAACTGTCTGTAATTCCAGTTCTAGGGGATCTAGTACCTTCTTCTGGCTTCCAAGGATACCAGGCATGCAAGTGGCACATAGACATACTTGCAACCAAAGTACCCATACACATAAAATAAATAGAAAAGTAAAAATAGTATGTCATCACAATTCTCATGACACTTTTGGACAGTGTTGGCAGCATCTTTTTTTTTTTTTAATATGCTGTATATCTGTATTTGTATGTGCATGTATATATAGATATGTGTGTGGGCATGTATGTGACATTGGGTCATGAAAGACACCTACTAATTTGAGACAGCATTTCTCAGTGGTCTGGTGTTCACCAGTTAGGCCAGATTGCCTGGCAGATGAGCCTCAGGAACACTCCTGTTCCTCCCTCCTCAGGACTGAGATAGCAGGTATGCCTGACATTTGTAAGTGGGTTCTGGGATCAAACTTAAGTCCTCATGCTTACAAGGCAAGGCGTGCTTTCTTTCCCAGCCTAGCATCCTAAGTTAGAACAGTCTACAGACACTCACGGACTCCGGGAATACGCACAGTAGACTAGGACTGAGGCACATTGCCCCTTTGGAGTCTCAGAGTTTGAAATTCCTTTTCCTTCAGAAGTGATACAGTCTAAATTACAGGATACGCAGAAAAACAAAACAACCCTATTGATGTCTGTTTTCTAAGTAAAAAGTTAGTAAATCAGCAGCAGTTGTTTGGAGAAGGGCGTTTAGAGGAGTCAGAACATTTCTGGTCCCTTGTGTTGAGGAGATTAGTTTTTTTTCCAGAATGGTCAGCCCCATCTGGGCCCAGTCTGAGGCAGTGCCAGGCTCACCTGATGGCAAGACCATTTTTATGACAAGGCACATTCAGAAGGGTGAGCTCAGTCCAAGAATGGTCTCTCTTTAGAAAATGCTACCATGTGGGATGGGGGAATTTGGAGGCTGCACTTTTTTTTTTTTTTTTTCTTAGCCTGCAACTTCTAAGTCAGTTCAAATGGATGTGACTTCAGATGTGCTGACCTCATCTCTCTAGGTGACTCTCCCAACATCATCTGCAGATTCGGGTTCCAGATTAAAGCATCTCTGTTGCCATCCTGTGTCCAGGTTATAGGATTTTCTCCTCCAGAATGTGCCCCTCCATCTGTACTCTGATATACCTTCTACTGTCACCATTTGGAGTCCCTTATTAATTCATTCTATTGCTCACTATGTGTCATCCCATCCTAGCTTTAGGTACTCATTAGATCATTTTTTTTTGGGTATGGTGGGGTGGAGCATGTTTCTGAGACTGGTTCTCAGGCTGACCTTGAATTTAACAGTCTTTCTGACCCAGCATTCTGAGTGCTGAGATTATAGGCCTGTGTGTACCAAGGAAATAGACAGCCTGTGAGAAATTTCTTCATCTGTTTTTTTCCCCTGTTGCTTAGAGCATACTGTTGACTTAAATACTGAGCAGTAAAGAGTTTACAGAACTGAGCCTTTTGGATTTAGAGTCTGGATCCTAGTGTATTTTCCAAATCACAATAGATTGCAACCTCAAGTGAGAGACTTGAGATTTCCTTTATACTATGAATTCTAATTGGGACTTGACAGTTTCTTGTGTCTCTAGGAATCCGGTGTTTCTCACATATTTGATATGCAAAGTATTTATTGAAAAAATGGATTTCTAGCTTGCCAGTGTTGGTACACACTTTTAATCCCAGCACTTGGGAGGCAGAGAAGGGTGGATCTCTGAATTTGAGGCCAGCCTGGTCAACAAAATGAGTTCCAGAATAGCCAGGACTAGAACTTGGATTACTTGTGCCTGTTTTGAGTTTGTGTCTCTTGTTTCTGTTGACTTGTAATCACTGTCTACAGATACCAGACCATTGCAGACTCTGTCTTGTGTTGGTTGTACCAGCTGCAGGAGCCTTGGATAGGTTATAGTCAAAACAAGGAGGAAAACAGCATGTGCAAAACAGTAACTCAGTAATTACTAGTTCTTAAGTGTCGTGGGGGCTCAAGAGGAAGGAGAAGTCAGGATATACCAGCTGTACAGTTTCCATGCTAGTTGGTATGGTGGGCCAGAAGCCCCAGTCAGTGTCAGGTGAGGGATTAATGTGGGGCAGTGTGACAGTGACACTGGTCTAGCTCTGAAAATATATTAAAAACTGAGATAGAAGGGCTGGAGAGATGGCTCAGTGGTTAAGATCACTGCCCACTCTTTCAGAGGACCTGGGTTTAATTCCCAGCACCCATATGTCCGCTCACAACTGACTGTAACTAGTTCCTCTGAATCTGAAATCCTCTTTTGGTCTCCATAGGCATAGCCTGCCTCTGCTATACAGATATAACATGCAGGCAAAACACTCATACACTTAAAAATACCCTAGAAAAAAACAAAAGAAAGCGTCTGGAATGAGGTACACATGTGGAGGTCAGCAGAAAACTTGTGGAAGTCAGATCTCTTTCTACCATGTTGGTTCTGGGGGTTGAACTCAATTCATCAGGCTTGGCTTCAAGTGCCCTTACCTACTGAGCCATTTTCCTGGCCCCAGATGATGTCTTTAAACAGCATTTATTTTTGTAGTTGTCTCATTTTGATTGAGACCACATAGTTCTTGTTCATTCTCTCTCCCTCTTCCCTTCCTCTTCCTTCCCTCTTCCCTCCCTCTCTTCCTCCCTCCCTCTCTCTTCGTGAAACAAAGTCTCACCTAAGACTGTCCTTGAACTCACTGTGCAGCCAGGGCTGACTTCAAACTTCCAAGCATTCTTTTTCTACCTACCAGCTCTATAACTAGTTTTTAGATAGTATTGTGGAATATTGTTGATATATGGCTTATGCTCTGAGAGTGGTATAAAATATTTAAAATCAAGATGGTAAGAGAAATAACAAATGTAGATGGACATGAATATAAGATTGTATTTTGAGCTTGACAACAACTGAGGGATGTTGCTTCTTTTAAAGATCTAGAACTCACAGAATGAATGTCAGGGGCCACCATTCATTTGCTTTCAAAGTCTTGTGCCTGAGGGGGCTGACTGAAACTGATCTTAATTCATAGGGAACTCTACTTCTTTCTTAGGAGCACACACTGATAGGGTCAGCAAATTCCCAGGACATCCAGCTCTGCGGGATGGGCATTCTTCCCGAGCACTGTATCATAGACATCATGCCTGAAGGCCAGGTCATGCTGACCCCTCAGAAGAACACCAGGTAACATGCTTAAGTTAGTGTGAATTACACTGGGTGGGGGGTAAGGAGTGGGGGCAGGATGAGGGACATTGGGCCTGCTTTTATTTTCAGCTCACTTAGATACCCTGGTCATGTGTCAGGCCCTTTCTATTTGATCTTAGCATCTCTCATGCTCTCATCCTCCTGGTACCCTGGCCTCACTCACATGGCCTCATTTTTAAAAAAAATATTTATTTACTTCTCAATTATGTGTATGTATATGTGTGTCAGAGATACACACATGGGTGCAGGTGTTTAAGGAGGCCAGAGTTACCAGATTCCCTGAAGCTGGAGTTACAGATGGTTGTGAGCCTCCTGCATGGGTGCTGTTATCAGACTCAGGTCCTCTGAAGAACAGCATGTGCTCTTAACCACTGAGCCATCTCTCCAGCTGCCTTCACTCTGTCTTGATTGGAACCGTTTCCACCACCCAAACTGCTTCCATTTTCTGCTCAGCTGGCACACTCCTCTGGTTTGGGGAGGAAGTCCCTGCATTCCCCATTTATCTCCTTTTATAAAATATAAAACCCTACCATTCTTTTGTTTTGTCAACTCCTATTTGACTTTTAGGACTAACCTCTGCAAGTGTCTACTTGGGGGAGTTCCCTGTTAGCTACACTTTTTAATGATGGAAATAATCCTAAACCCTCTCCTCATCCAGCCAAAGCCCAGTTCTCTCCCAGGTCTTCCCTGGCACCCTGGCACTGCCACACAGGCAATCATTCCACATACTGCTTCCAAGTCTGAATGACAAGTCCAAGTAGTTAAACTTGGGATAACTTCCCAGTGGTCTTTGGGTGGAGGATATGGACAAAATTTTTCCAGAACTCAAAGTTCTTGTTATGGCAATGAATGCTGCCAGTTGTTTTCCTTGGCAATGGGCTCCCTCTGTTCACTGCTCACCTGGAAGATTTGAAATGCTGCTTTGTGTGTGTTAAGGCGTCACCATCTTTGGCACAAAGTAGCGGTGCTTTCTGGAAGTTTCTTATCTTGTCAGTTGAGATAGTAAAGGGTGCTATATGCTCAGGGTAAGGGTTTACTCGATGCCATACTGCTTGATCCTAGGACAGTCCGGTGGAACATTTCTCTCTGTCAAGACTGCATTTGCTGTCGAAGCCTTACTGTGTGTGCAGCTTCAGCAGGGTGGCTCATAGCACAGGCGACAGGCTGGTGACCAGCGTGATCTATATGAGTATCAGACAGGCTGATGATTGGCATGGTCTATATGAGTGTTAGTATAGGAGATGGGCCAGTGCTGCAATGGAAGTAATTTCTGTCATGGGTACCCCATGTAGATTGACCTTTAAAGAACTGGTTTATATTCCTTTTTTTTTTTTTTTTAAAAAAAAAATCATGACTTAACTGCAGTGCTTTTCCAAAGTAAGCCTGTAGTCTTCCTCCCTACCCCCACTTCCTGATGCAAGATTTCTCTGTATAGCCTTAGCTGCCCTGGAACTTGATCTGTAGATAGGTCTGGCATTGAACTTCCTCTTCAAATGCTGGAATTAAAGGCATGTGCCACCATGCCTGGCCTCCTGTTTTTTTTTCTTTTTTTTTTTTTTTTGGTTTTTTGAGACAGGGTTTCTCTGTAGCTTTGGAGCCTGTCCTGGAACTAGCTCTTGTAGACCAGGCTGGCCTCGAACTCACAGAGATCCGCCTGCCTCTGCCTCCCGAGTGCTGGGATTAGAGGTGTGCGCCACCACCGCCCGGCCTGTTTTTCTTTCTTAACTCATTGTATTTGAAGACTGGAGCCATAAAGCCTTGGGTGTGCTAAGTTTAGCACATCACAACTCTGTATTTGAGCTTGTACTTTGAATGTTCGTACAGACAGAAGCAAAAGGGTCAGTGTTAGTGTCTAAGAATCCTGCATGGGGAGCAAGGTTTGAATGGGAGTAAGAGTTTGTGCGGATGGAAATGCATAGAGTATCATGGACGCATAAAGCCAGGTAAGTGCATAGTTCAGTCATGTGTTGGCATATGTTCATAAGCCTAGGACTAAGGAGCCTGAGGCAGAAGGATCTTGAGCTCAGGTCTACATAGTGAGAGCCCATCTTTAAAAAAACAAAACAAACAAACAAAAAATCAATACCAAACAAACAAGGTTCATAGCTTTATAGAGTTTAAAGAAACTCAGACCAGAGTGCTCAGGAGGATCTGCAAAGGAAATGGAATCCAAAATGGACTTGGATTGTGAGGAAGACTCTGGAGGCTAGAGAGGGTTGAAGAGGAGAAGGACCTTCTTCCAGAGGCTGCAGAGGTGGGACCTTCTTCCAGAGGCTGCAGAGGGGCAGGACCTTGTTTCTTGATGAAGCAATAAATGATTCCAGGGACTGATAGGTTCCCCAGTGGAGCAAGAGTTGATTGTGCTTAGTGTACAGAAAAGAAATCTGCTTTCAGAGGAGCTGAAGGTTCCCTAGAAGAGGGAAGGGAGGAGGTACAGAGACCTCCTTGTGGAAGGAAGGAAAGGCCTCCCATAGCAAGTTAAAGAATTTGTACTTGATGTCCTATTTCTCAGCCAGTGACTCAGCTGGTAGGAGAGAGGCGTGGGCTGGTATCCTGGGAATATGCACAGGCGTACTTTTCCACTTGTTTCCTGTCCTTCCAAATTCCTCCCTGCTAGTGTTCTGCCCACCATGTCTGCTATAGAAGTCTGTTATTGAACTAAACAGTTCAGCTGAACTGATGAGACGTCTCTGGATTGAAAGGACACGGATGACGTTCTCCACTATGAGCAGTTTCAGAATTCCCTGTAGATTTCATGCTGCACCCCTGGTATCTGCAGTTGTTTCTAGAATCTGGTCACTTGGAGAGTTCTTTATCCATCTGGTTTGGCTCTGCTTTGTTTCCTTGCTCTGTCTTTCATTATTACCTGTCATGCTCCATATTTATTCCTCCCTATGGTCTGAGTTGTTCAGAGCTTTGAGAAACAGAGGTTGATTTCTGAAAGTACCATCAGTGTATGAAGTGGGCTATATAATGCTTAGAACTTTGAAGACTATAAAATAATAATGCTTGAATGTCCTCAGCATTTGAGGTAAGTATAGAGATGTAACTACAAATATTTAGCTTCACCAAGGGCAGGTTTAGTTTGAGGAAAATGAGCTACTGTACTATAAGGTGGTGGAAGCAGAGGTATGGTCATCCTACTCATACTGTCCTCTTTCCCACAGGACATTTGTAAATGGGTCTTCTGTCTCCAGCCCCATCCAGCTGCACCATGGGGACAGGATACTCTGGGGAAACAACCATTTCTTCAGGTATGACATTGCTCACATTTCCGAAGGTAGGAGGCCATTGAAGACTGTGTTCTGAAACAGAAGAGTCATTTTTAAAAAAATATTATTTATTATGTATACAAGGGCACCAGACCTCATTACAGATGGTTGTGAGCCACTATGTGGTTGTTGGGAATTGAACTCAGAACCTTTGGAATAGCAGGCAATGCTCTTAACCACTGAGCCATCTCTCCAGCCCAACAGAAGAGTCATTTTAACAGCATAAAAATGACACATTATTGTGTGTGTTCTCATGCTTGTATGTATATGTTGTGTTCATGACTTGTGTATTTGCTCATATATATATATATGTGAACTCTGGGTGCTGAGAATGACATGTCTCTCATCAAAAGTACTGAACTTACTTATTTGTTTAATTTTCTTCCCAGTGTAAGATTTCCCCCAATCTGTTATCAGAATTAATTCATTTTTTCTTTTGGGTTTGTTTTCTGTCTGTCTATCAGTCATTTGTCTTCACACTGTTATTCTTTTCTTTTGTCTGAAAAGTAGTAGTAGAAATGAGGGATTTAGCTTCCTTATCCCCAAGAGGAGGTTGGTGGTTTCTCTGACCATGCTTTCAATGAGTCCCAGCACACTGGACACTGATGGCTTAAGCAGGTGTGTATTCCCAGACAGTGAGACACCCTCAAGGAGAAGGCTGCTAGAGTGGGTTGTGCTTCTCAGAAAGGCTGTGGTCTACTGTTTTCTTGGCATTTCCCCGTGGAAGAACTGTGCCCCTGCAGCCATGAAAGAAGCACTCAGCTCACAGGGACAAAAGGACAACAAAAGACAGCCTTGCTATCCTCTTGTCAGGGCACGAGAAATCTTCCTCTTATTCCCCTTGAGTGGACTCTGTCTAGTAGCTGCAAGTGAGTCTGCAAAGGAAGGCTCTCATCTGTGATTGCAACACTGTACCCCAAACATGGTGAGACAGGCTGTCTGCTGTAGCATTCAGACCTTGGTCTCTTCTTTCTGTCCTTGGCCAATGTATTTCTTCTGTCTAACAAACCTTGCTCATAACTGATGCTGATCCTTATTTTTATACCACTTGCTGTTTTGATCTTACAGGAAAGATTAAAAGGATGCAAGCTCATGGGAAATGCTTTTCATTCTTCCACACTGAAAGTGTTGCTGACTGGTCTCCCAGGCCCTCAGATGGTTCCATATGATTGTGTACACCATGGTGTTTTACTTATAAAGTTTCCAGAGACTTGTCAGCACATCTAGTTCTTGTTCTGATGTGGTCCTCAGCTTTTCTCTCTCACCTAATATGTAGAAGTTGTGCGGACTTTGCTGTAACCACTTGTACGCATGTGGATGTTTTATTTCTACTACTAGAGTACAAAGTTCCCAATCGCAGCAGCTTTTTGGTACTGCTTTGGCATTCCCTTAGCCTCTAGCAAATGCCAGTGTGTAAGGAATGGGATGAATCAGCATCCTTCTTAATTTAATGACCCCTTTTTCACCCCAAGACTCAATCTGCCAAAAAAGAAAAAGAAAGTCGAACGAGAGGATGAGGAGCATGATGCTTCCCTGAAGAACGACAGCAGCTATGAGCATCTGGATGCTGACGGGGACTCCTCCAGTGAGGTGTCCAGTGAGATCAACTTCAACTTCGAGTATGCACAGATGGAGGTGACCATGAAGGCCCTGGGCAGCAACGGTGAGCACAAGCTATGCTTGTGGGAGGTGCTGAGCATTTTTTTGATGACACACTTTTCTTCATGATCTCTGAATTCTTGTTTGTGTCCTTGGCTGTAATAATTGATTGTACTTACAGAACATCCTCTCTCTACTGTGATAAATCACTGCAAACTTGTCCTCATGGGTGGAATTTCCAAGGTTTGAAGTGTTGCTGCCTTTGGTTTCTTGTGTTTCTGGAGCATTCACTACAACCTAGGTTCTGCATAGAACATATTTTAGCCTTCTCTTTTGCTGCTTTGCAGACAGGGTTGAGTCTATCTAAAGTATGTCACACAAGTAACTGGCAGTAAGAAAGCCACACTTACTCCAAATTGTCTGAAATGTATCTGGTCATGGCAGTTTGAATGAATGATGGATGTCTGAAGTATACTTTATGTCTTATTTAGGGTTTCTATTGCTGTGAAGAGACACCATGACCATGGCAGCTCTTACAAAGAAAAACATTTAATTGGCGGGGTGTGCAGGGGTGAGGTGGGTTTGGGAGAACTCACAGTTTCACAGGTTTAGTCCATTATCATCATGGCAGAGAGCATGGTGACATGCAAGCAGACATGGTGCTGGAGAAGTAGTCGACAGTCCTACATTTTGCAGGCAATAGGAAATGGTCTGAGGCACTGGGTAATGTCAGGGTCCGATGTCCCAACATAAAAACTACTTTTCCCTAACTGGACTAGTGCGGAGGCGCGGGAAATAATGAGACACAGCACTATCAGAAGGGAGTTTTAGGCTTCATTCATTCCTCAAGATCTCTCGTGTTTATTCTTCAAACACCTTTTATTCCCCCCAGGTAAACCAAGGTGGAAACTCATTAATATTCTCTTTCTGGGGGACACGGGAGTACAGTCACACCTGCAACTCAGTCACCAGCTTGGAATCCACACCTCTCCCCAGGCGATCTACATAATAACAAAAGAGAGGGAACAGTACACCCTGAGGCCTTTGTTAGGAGGCTACAGCTTGTCTGGCAGGACAGCACTGCCCTGGAAACCAAACATGGCCAGAGAACTTGACTGCAAATATTTCGTATGAAATATGGGCCTACAATCTACTCCCTCTTAATAATTTTAATAAAACATGTGCTTCTGCAACAGTACAGATAGATCGCGCCTGGCTTGGGCAAAGTCTTCTTCCTTTACCCAAATTTTCCCGTCTTTGGAACAGGCATTGACATATGCGAGCTCCTGTCTTAGGCATCTGGGGAGAAGCTTCAAACTCTTTATTGACTGCTGATCTCTGTAAAGAAAAGAGATTAGTGGAGAGAAATATACTTTTGGGTCCTGTATCTTGTAGGCATACTTTTTTTTTTGTCAGGATAAATTATAATGCTTTATGAATAATCATGCTCCCAAAGGCTATAATCTCCTATTTTAAAGAAGAGAATCACCTGAGTTGAAAATGATTCTTCCCCTCGTTCAGAATATCACTTAAAAATATGGGCCTACAGGGTAGTATCCTGAACACAGAAAAACCTCAAAGCCTGCCCTCACAGTGACACACTTCCTCTAACAGTGCCACTCCCTATGAGATTATGGGGGCCAGTTACATTCAAACTATCACACCATACTTTCTTATTCATTACGCTTTTTTTCTTGTTCAGATCCAATGCAGTCCATATTGAACAGCCTAGAACAGCAGCATGAGGAGGAAAAGCGATCGGCTCTGGAGCGCCAGAGGCTCATGTACGAACACGAGCTGGAACAGCTCCGAAGAAGGCTGTCTCCTGAGAGGCAGAACTGCCGTGGTGTGGACCGGCTCTCCTTCCACTCGCCCAGCGCCCAGCAGCGCCTGAGACAGTGGGCTGAGGAGAGGTAGGTGTGCAGGACAGCCTGACTGATTTGGGTAGTGTTTGTACTCTCCACCTGGGAAGGTTCTGGATGGAAACACTGGGTGATGCTTACAAAAGAATAGCATGTCAAGAGGGTACTACAACCAAGAGTCACTTTGTGTCTCTCTCCCTCCTCCTCCTCCTTCACTTCTTTTCCACCTCTCCCCATCTCTCTGTTTCCTCTCCCTTTTTCATTTTTCTTTTGTTGTTATTTTGAGGCAAAGTTTTATACATATGTATCTTCCAAGTTGGCCTTGAAATCACCCTGCAGTGTATGCTGGCTTGGAACTTAGAATCCTCCTGCCTCAACACCCTGTACACTGGATTGCAGGTCTGTGCTCACAGGCTGCCTAAATTCGTCTTTGCTCTTGTTTTCCTTTCACAGCGCTGAGGCTTGAACTCATGGCCTAGTGGATTCTAGGCAGGCACTCTACCACCAAGCTGCTTTCCAGCTCTTATTTTTCATTTTTGGAAAGATGGGAATTGCCAGTACTTTCAGCTTTCTTTAAAGCAGCCCATGCTATTTGGGTGTGTGACACACGGCTCTAATCCCAGCCAGCACTCAGGAGTCAGAGGAAGGCAGGTCTTTGGTCTTTTTAAGACTAGCCTGGTCTCAGGGCAGGTTCCAGGTCTGCTAGGGCAACACAGAGAGAACCTGTCTCAAGAAATCCACCACCACCACCACCACCAACAACAACAAAATGCCATGTTAGATGCTGCTCATTTTCAGTCTATGTGGCCTTTGACTTTGAATAGAGAAGTATACTTTACCGTTGTATCATGCTTTAGATTATAAAGGTTGGTAGATGCCCTTTTTAAGAAAGGGGAAAAGAAAGTTAATAGTCTGGACTAATGAGGTCAGGTAGGTAAAGCATGATGCTAATAAGATACAGAGTACCAGCTTGATCTCTGTATGGGCTAATTAGCATAGCACTAAATGCCATCTCCCACAGCTCCAGAGTACAGCACTAACCCCTGCTACTCCCGTCTGCATACAGGCATATATCCCTGTCGACTGGAGAGTGAAGCATGTCGTATTGAGTGCATCTGAATTGATCAGGGTGCCTAGTATTTCATACACATTTAGTTTGTAGTGCCCTGCACTTACCTGTGGCCAGCTTGCTATGCAAGGAGTGCTATGTTGTGACATGGTCCAGAGACCAGTGTGTGCATGGGGCAGTCTCTGTACATGTTCCTGAGTACAAAAGAGAGTTGTGAATGAGTTGAGTGTGACCATGGTTTCCCATATGCTGTTTTGTGTGTTGTTTACTGAACCTACCAGTCCTGTTTTTATTTTATTTTAAAGAGAAGCAACATTGAATAACAGCTTGATGAGGCTAAGGGAACAGATTGTAAAGGCCAACCTACTGGTGCGAGAAGCTAGTTACATTGCAGAGGAGCTGGATAAAAGAACTGAGTATAAAGTTACCCTCCAGATTCCAGCCTCCAGCCTGGATGCCAACAGGAAGGTAAGGAAAGCAGAAATGCCATAGCTGAGGTTGCACTAGGCTCTACCCAGTGATTGGATTAGTGGGAAGTTATTTCCTTCTAATTCTAAGTGTGTGTGCTTGCTTGCGTGACTCTGTTCACCACTAAGCTTGTACTCCTGGTCCTATCATTTCTTCTCATTCAGCTTCCTTTCTTTATTCCTACATTTTTGTTGCTTGAGACAAGGCCTTAAATTCAAGGTAATTCTCCTGCCTCAGCCTCCCAAGTTCTGAGGTATGGGTATGAGCTTCTTGGATTTTTGAATTATATCTTGTGGTTTATAATAGTTTAGACTGGCTTTGAAAACTCTATCCTCTTGCCTCAGCCTCCTGAGTGTAGGATTATAAGCCTGCACAACCACACTTGGAGACAGCACTGTTCTGGAAAGAGTGCTGCAGTGGCACTCAGTCCATACGCAGTGTTGTGCGGCCACTGGCTGTGTCTCATGCTCTGCTCTTTTAGTAGTTTTAAGTAGGAAACTGTTGAGATTCTTTTGCCCTCAAATGAATGACTGGGCTACCCTAGATAATTTATTCTTGTAAACATTCCATGTGGCTACTCTTTTAAAAGTCTACTTTATGAACTAAAATGCTATTGATTTAAACAAATGAAAAGTCCCAGTTTTGGCTGGCTCACTGGGTAAAGGCACCTACCACTGAGCTTGATGATCTGAGTATGATCCCCAGGACCCACATGCTGCAAGGAGACTACCAACTCCTGCAAGATGACCTCTGAACTCCTCATGTGCCATGGTATATGCACACACACACACACACAGTGAATATAAAAAACCCTCACACTTCTGAAAATAAATGTTTGTTAGGCTACAGTTTTTGTAAACTCCTGTAATCCCAGCCTTTAGGACAGTGGTTTTCATTAGCCTTCCTAATGCTGTGGCCCTTTAATACAGTCCCTCATGTCATGGTGAGGAATCCCAGCCATAAAATTATTTTTGTTTCTACTTTATAATTATAATTTTGCTACTGTTATGAATCATAATGTAAATATCTTGTGTTTTTGATGGTCTTAGATGGCCCCTGTTTGACTCCAAAGCAGTCATAATTCACAGGTTGAGAACTGCTGCCTTTGGAGGTGGAAGCAGGAAGGTCAGGAGTTGAGGCCAGCCTCGGGTACATGAAACCCTGCCTGCTTTAGGAGGTGGAAACAGGAAGGTCAGGAGTTTGAGGACAGCCTGGGGTACATGAGACCCCATCTCAAATAGTAAAAAAGTTTCGTAACTGTCTCAGCTGACTTTGCCTTGTTGCCACCTCCCGTCTCTGCAGCGAGGCTCTCTCCTCAGTGAACCTGCCATCCAGGTGAGAAGAAAAGGAAAAGGAAAGCAGATTTGGTCTTTGGAAAAGCTGGAAAACAGGCTCTTGGATATGAGAGACCTCTACCAGGAGTGGAAGGATTGTGAAGAAGACAGCCCGGTGAGTTGCTCAAGGGTCACTTTTCCTGGTTGTCCGAGAAGGGGCCACATCATAGCGAATCTGCCGGCTCAGGGACGTTGTTGAATGCTTTTCCACAATTGCTGCTCTAATTTTTAAAGTAAAATTTATTTTAATCCTTAAGTTGTCAAGTTATGTAAGAATTTTAATAATTGGTCATTTGCATGTTTTTTTTCTTTTTTATCTTCTTTTGGAGTTCTAGCAGAATTTCTCCTTTCCGTCTGCTAGTGAGTGCATCTGTCTCAGGTTATTCTGGGTTATTCTCTCTGAGGCGGGTACCAGGCCATCTCGGCACACTACAAACAGCTACCCCACCGTTCACAGTTATCAGTGCACCCTGGTATTTTCTCTGTTAGGAAAGTTTGTGAAGGCATTTTGATCCCAAAGTAAATGCCCAAGATCTATTCTGGCTCTGGCTCCTCTATTGCCAGGTTTTTTCGCTCAAGTAAGTCACGTTGTACATGTTTAAAACAGAAATACACCCTGTGTATTTTGTTGTTGGTCTCTTCTAGACATTTGTTCTGTTAAGACAGGACTCCCTGTAGCCCAGCTTGCTCTTCTTACCTCAGCCTCCTGAGTGGAGGGAGGGTTTTATGGCATGCACTCACACACTGCTACCTACACCAGTGTTTACAATTCCACATAAGGAAGCTTTCTTCCTTAGCTCTTTTTAGTGTTTGTTTTTTCACATTGTCAGCTTATGAAGAGATGATATTTTTGCATAAATTTGTAGTTTTCTTCTATAGTTCTGTAGAAAGATTCCCCCCACCCCTGCTGCTGTGCTGATGGCAGCAGTGTGTCTAACAGTTTAGTGGGATCTTCCTGCCTGAGAGAACAATGAAGGGGGGTAGTGCTCTCAGCTTTTTCTTTTTAGTCAGTCTGTCTATCTATTTCTGTGTCAAACCTTCTGCATAAAGAAGATGTCAGTGACTGAGGCAGGAGAAGCTTTGTTAATTCAAGGTTAGCCTGGTCTGTGTATGTGTTTGAGAGAGAGAGGGAGGGAGTCTGGATATGGTGGTAAAGTTATTGGTCAAATGAGTTTATTTTGTGTGATTTTTTTTTTTTTTTCTTTTGAGGTTGTATGTTTGAAATCTCTTTCAGGTCACCCGGTCCTACTTCAAGCGTGCTGACCCATTCTACGATGAGCAGGAGAATCACAGTCTAATTGGTGTGGCCAATGTCTTCCTGGAGACCCTGTTTTATGATGTGAAGTTGCAGTATGCTGTGCCAATCATCAACCAGAAGGGAGAGGTGGGCTTTCACTCTGGCTCATTCTGCAGAGCAGTTCAGGGGACAGTGAGTGAGCGGTGACAGGACACTTGTCATTAATACCTTTATTTTCTAGCCAGTCCTGACTAGTGATAGTATTGTGTATGGATACCTTGCATTTCCATAGGGCTGGAAGTTGACTTTTCCTATCTTGTTCAGATTTCTAACAGCGTAGCAGCTGTTAGAAAAATCACCTGTTAGGTTTTCACACATTGTTACCCTCTGGCTTTATCAAGGGAAACAGGTCCCATAGAGAAAACTCAAGCCAGACACCAGTGTTTGTTTTGCCTCCTTCCTTCAGGTGGCAGGCCGGCTGCATGTGGAGGTGATGCGACTCAGCGGGGCCATTGGGGAGAGGATCGTAGGAGGAGAGGATGCTGCAGAGGTCAGCTCTGACAAGGACACCCAGGAGAACAGGCTGGTTTGCATGGTAAGCTCCAGACCCAGTCTAGAAGGAGCCCAGGTGGGACCATCTATGAGATTGTAGGTATTTGCATAAGAAACTCATTTCCAATAACTTGTAAATGCCTGTCTTCAAAGAAATCTTTTAGCGTTCAGTATCTTAGGGATTGTCTGTCATACTTCTGCAAAGACTCACTCAGCACTTCCAGCACTTTCTCTCTGTGGCTTTTCCCTCAGCAGCCAGCGTGAGTGAGCCTGCTTACACGTCCTACTCTGTGGAAGTAGCCCAGAATTCCCATAGGAGTTTCTATTACCAGAGCTTTTGAGTTCTGATGAAGTGGATGTTTGCCTCTCTGCGGCCCTGTCCCTCAGCCGCTGCCATTTCCACCCTTCCCAGCTTCTCCCTGGTTACCCAGTGCCTTTGCGTGTGCTATTCCAGCCCCACAGTTCCCCGCCCTTTCTGTCTGATCTCCCTGTGTGTGCTGTTCATGGCACATTGTGTTTCCTTGAAGACCTATGTCAGGTACCAGGGTAAAGATGAAAATGCCAGGTTCCCAATGTTCAGTGGTAGGGATCTGCGGGTATGAGCAGAAGCCTCTAGTGTATTATCCATTGCTGTGATAGAGCTGGTATCAGCTGTCTGTGCACACAGGAAAGCTGTGAATTTGCATGGTAGGTTCTGAGGGAGATCCTGGGAGAATGAGACTGCAGGAGAGATGTTAGCTAAAACCAGATCTACAGGTGCTGTGGTGTTTTTGTGGGTGAATAGTATGAAGGACGGCATGCTCCCCAGTACCTGTATCCTAGTCCCTTTATGGACAGTCCTTGCCTGAATCTCCAGTGCCCCCTAATGGACCAGTGCTGCTAGTGCTCAGAATCCTGGCAGGATTTTAATGACAAAAGACCAGTAAGAACCTATAATGTTTAAAAGAGATGATTAAAGATCTGGGAAGTCAGGCTCTTGTTCCTAACTCGTCCTAGGTCAGCCTTCTTCCTCAGTAAATACTTCTAGAATTGAAGTTGTTGAAAGAGTAAGCTACACACGGCCGTGGGTGGGGGAGCGAGTGCTGCTGCGAGCGGGGCTGCCTTCTGCAGCTGTCCACATGATAAGGCCTGTGGTGCTCTGAGACATGAGTTGCTTCAGTCTTAACTCATTAATGGCCCCGCTCTTGCTAATTTGTACTTGACTGCAGAACTTCTTCCTTGAGGTCACGTGCCTGATTACCACAGGTATGTAGACTCTGACTCCATGTGGCCCATTTCTGAGATGACAACAGTGATTGCATCTCTGGGAGGTCAGCTTTCATAGTATAAAATAATGAGATGCCAGGTGGTGATGGCTTTAATCCCAGCACTCAGGAGGCAGGGGCAGGCGAATCTCTGTGACTTTAAGGCCAGCCTGGTCTACAAAGTACATTCCAGGACAACTAGGGCTATACAGAAAAACTCTTATCAAAAAAAAAAAGAAAAGAAAAGAAAAAACGAGAATGAAAATTTGTCATTAAATAACATGGCTTTAAAAAAATGATAAGATATGTTAAGATTTCATGGAAGATACCGAGCATGAAAGTAATAAGGAAAGTATGGTCAGTCCCCACCCACCCTGTTCCACAGTGCCCTGACAGCCCAGCATGGCTCATCATGTACTTCATGCTGCCATGACAGACACCCAAGGCATCTTATTTCATTTGGAAGTAGTATGTGTCTCCAAAATAGTAGGTACTTTAAAAAAAAAGAATCAAAATAGTAATTCCTTAAGATCATAAACTACATAGTCAGCCTTCTTAAACGTCTTTGTTAGTGTCGCCCAGGTTTCTTTTATCTCTAGATTCTGCGCTCTTTCTCACCTTGAAGTTTGTTTGTCGTGGAACCTGTATGTTGCCTTGTTGGTCTGTTGATTGTCATATGTGGCATACTCAGAGGCGTTAGATGTAGGTCAGCAGCAAAACATAATGTGCCATATAATAGGAAAGCAAGTGTGTTTTCTGTTAAAGTTACATGTTTTTAAATTGTCTTCACATCATAATGAACTCTTAGACTTAACATACATGTCTTTCAATGGGTATTCATTACTTGTATCAAATCTCCAGTGTTCTGAAAGTTGAGTAGTGGCAGCCTCTTCACTTTGCTCTTGAGTCCTGCAGACATGAGCCTGACTGTCACTGACAAAAGCTTTAGCCTTTGGGAATGGCAAATACTTTATCTCATTCTATACACTTCTTTTTCCGGACTCGGAATCCACCACTTCTTAAGAAGCTGTGTTTATTTAAGTGGGACATGCTTCTTAGAGACCATGCCCTCGCTGTGGGAGCCCATTGTGTAAAAGATGAGACGCCACAGTGAGTGAAGTTCATGTGGAAAGTCAAACTGCAGTGGTTTTGGTACCATGAACAGGGAAATCATGGCCGTTTAAGACATCTGCATTCCATTTTTCCATAATGAAAGTATTTCCATATTCCTGTTTTCAAAAACAGTAAATTTAAAGCCCCAAATAATGTTGATTCCTGACAATACTTTTTGTCTTTCATGCTGAGCTGAAAGTTGAGTGCTATCCTGACACCTTGTGGTGATTTCAATTTTTGTAGCTAATTTAAAAAGAAAAAGACACTAAAAAACTCTAAACAGCGTATGTTCTTTGTATGTTTGTTCCTCATTCTTGGTGCTCTTCATTCCTGGCAGACTTAATTCTCAGAAGTTCCTGTGGAGGGCAGGTTAGCACATCCAATCTTTTTTCTTGTTTATTTCAGTCTTAGATTGCGATTCATTTCTGAAGGAATGCAATGGGTTTCAGATGGAATTCTGTCACAGATCAGCATGTGTACAGGGTCTGTTCAGCAGTGCCTGTCCTTGCTGTCACTCATCTCTTTGTTTTCATTGGTGTGGCTGGCCTCAGCTGTGTCCCTCTCTGCCGGGAGAAAGCTAAGCTTAGAGTTTACCCCAGCACACAGGCTAGCAAGTGACAAGTGCAATACCAAGACCTTGTAATCATGCCCCACAGCACATTGCCTCATTTGAGACATGTAGAGAATAGAACTTTGAAAATTGTCTTGTAAAATGTATTCTAGAATACTGATGTTCAGTTCGATGTGAAGAGAGAAAACACATTAGCCTTTCAGAGCCTGTCAGAGACTTGCGGCCTGGGTAGTACAAGCTCGTTGGCATCTCAGGAAGAATTGCATACAATAAAGTTGCTGTTTATTGTCTGACCTGTTTTGTATATGTTACACAGGAAATCTGCTTTGCGTCCTCAGAGTCCCTGAATGCCATGGTTATAGTTGAGGTTGCTGAGCCACGAGAACTTATACCACGTAGAGCAATTTATTCTCATTAAATTTATTTATTAGATCCGGAGTAAATCAGACAACTTAGGGAAAGAGAGTGGCTGGACAGTGTAATTGGTGATGAACTCCATTGTGTGACAATCCTTCTGGTCATAATGTTCTCCAGAGGAACAGAACTTATAGAATGAATCTGTCTGTCTGTCTGTCTGTCTGTCATCTAAAGGTGATTTATTAGAATGGCCTGCAGGTTGTGTTCCAGCTATTCCAATGACTGTTCCATCAGCAATGACTGCTGATGAATGGGAGGTCCAAGAATCCAGTTGTTCAGTCCATGAGAGTGGATGTCTTAGGTGGTCTTCAGTATACAGCAGAATTCCAAAGAAGTGAGGGAGGTGGACTTGATAGGGAGAGTGAGAGCAAGCAGGCAAAGAAAACAAGCTTCCTTCCACATCCTTTATAGAGGCAGACAGCAGAGGGTGTGACTCAGATTAAAGGTGGATCTTCCCATCTCAAATGATCTAGATTAAAGGTGTGTCTTCCTACCTCAAAGATCCAGATCAGATCAGAAGTGGATCTTCCCATTTTGAATGATTTAATTAAGAAAAACATCCCAGGACTGGAAATCCAGAGGATCCTGGTTCAATTACAAGTATTCTGAAGGCAACTCACAACTGTCTATAACTCCAGTTCCAGGGGATCTGGCAGATATACATGGAAGAAAAACACCAATACACATAAAATAAAAATAAATTAAGAAAGAAAGGAAGGTAGAAAGAAAGAAAAAGAAAGAATCCCTCACAGGTATGCTCAGCCATTTGCATTTTAGTTAATTTCAGATGCAGTCAAGTTGACAACCAGCAATAGCCATCACATGTACCATGCAGTATAATTAATAATTCTAGGATTTACTTTATAATTGTGTGGTTTTTAAGACCATCACAAGCTAACACAGAAACTCTAAATTTAAATCTAGATGCTGTTGCAAAAAGTATGAAAAATGTTTGGCTTCTTTAAGATCTGAGTGAGCAGCTGGAGGGCTGGCTCAGTGGTTAAGGGTGTGTGTTGTTCTTCCAGAGCCTGAGTTCTTTTTCCACCATCCACTTGTAGCAGCTCACAACTGCTTGTAACTCCAACTCCAAAGGTCTGATGGCCTCTCTGAGGGTACCTGCATATACATCATGTTCACACATGTATGTTCACACATACAGACACACAGATGTGTTTATGAATATATGTAAATAAATGGGGCTGGGAGATGGCTCATGGCTAAGAGTACTTGCTTCTCTTGTAAAGGACTGGAGGTAAGTTCCTAGCACCCATGTCAGGCAGCTTATGTCTTCTGTAACTCCAGAAGGGGATCAGACACAAGAACCTGCATTTACAGGCACGTACCCACATGTAACACACACATCCATATAGTTAAAGAATTACTAAAAATAACTTTGAATTTTCTCTGGGGCGTTGATCCTACTGGGCCCATGCTTCTGGCCATCCTTTTTAATCACAACTCCAGGGTTCTCATCCAGAGATTCATTTGAGTGTTTGCTGTCACTCTCTGGGGAAGGTATTGGGGCAAATGTCCGTGCAGAAAACAGCAACTCTATGATCTTCACCTCCTCCATTCTTCCCTCCAGACAAGACGGTCAAATGCAACACTCAGTGCAGTTCTCTACTAGGAATAAAATAAAAATTAACTAATACGATTTTAGCATGTAGCATGCTATTCCAGAGCTCAGTTCCTCCTTATACTTGAGTTAATTGAGTGAATCTCTCCCTGCCCTGAAGATTTGCTGCTCATTGACTCAGACACAGTTTTGTGCTTTGTTCCTTGCACTCAATGTTTTTGTGCTTTCATTATAAAATACTGGGCCATATTGATTTCCAGAGTCATCTTCAGGGAATGATGATGATGGTATCCTACATTCTGAGAAGCTAAGATTCAGATGCTCTTGTCCATTTCTAAGTGCTGCCCAGCACCCACCTTGGCATTTGGTTGTCATCACCCTGTGTCAGGCTAGCCTGTATGCTAGTCCCGGACCAACCCTGAATGACATAGGCCAAAAGTAGGAGCATGTTTGGTGACAGAGCCAGAGCAGCACCACGACCCCCACCCCACTCCAATCTCCGAATTAAGTACTCCTGGGAGCTTGCTGGTCAAGACAGTGGAGTCTTCTTTCCCTTCAGGTTAAAATACTACAAGCCACAGGATTGCCGCAACATCTGTGCCACTTTGTGTTCTGCAAATACGACTTCTGGGATCAGCAGGAGCCAGTGACTGTTGCCCCCGAAGTGGATACCTCTTCGTCTCCCACCAGCAAGGAGCCACAGTGTATGGTTGTGTTCGATCATTGCAGTGTGAGTTCCTTTCCAGTCTACCACAGTGCCCAAGTTATTTGAGTAAACACAGCTAATGAGTGAGTACTGCATCTTTGGATGATTGGCCTAACAAGGTCAGAGATTACCCCGATGGGCACTACATGTTCTGCCATGTTGATTGCTTGCTCTTTCCAACCAGTTATTATTAATGACGATATTTTTGTGGGCTGATAAAACTCAAAGTAGTGACTGTCACTTTGCCTTTGGCTGGTGACCATCAGCGTTTGAACTAGCTTTTGCTATTTATTCCACATTTGACTCCCAACAAAAATGAAAACAGACTCCCAAAATATTGCTAACGAAGTAATTTGCTATGCTTACATATTAGTTTTTTAAAATGAGAAGTTTTAAAGTCATGGCTATATTTATATATTTTTAATTTTAAAAGATTAATTTTTTTTAAAAATATTTATTTATTATGTATATAATATTCTGTCTATGTGTATGTCTGCAGGCCAGAAGAGGGCACCAGACCTCATTACAGGTGGTTATGAGCTACCATGTGGTTACTGGGAATTGAACTCAGGACCTTTGGAAGAGCAGGCAATGCTTTTAACCACTGAGCCATCTCTCCAGCCCAAAAGATTAATTTTTTAAATCAGTGTGTTTCTTTGAGGGTTTGCGCACATGAGTGCAGGTATCCACAGAGGTCAGAGGCATCAATCCCTTGGATCTGGTCACATGGGTAATTGAGTCACCAGATGTGGGTCTTCTGGAAGAGCAGTACTCACTCAGTTTTAAGCATGAAATCATCTCTCCAGCTGCTCTCAGATCCATATTGTATTTGAAAGCAAGTGTGTTAGTCTGTGTGCACATCGCTATTGGTATTAAATGACCATTGTGTTCTATGAGGAAAGTGTGCCATTGTCTCTGTCTTTCCTCCCTGACGTCATTAAGGTGTGAAGCCTGGCTTCCGTGGTCGAAAGACCAAGCCAGTTTGTGCTGCTCTGCAATGAGCTGTTGTGTTTCAGGAGTTCAATGTTAACATCACAGAAGACTTCATTGAGTACCTCTCAGATGGGGCACTGGCCATTGAAGTCTATGGGCATAAAATGACTGATCCTCGGAAAAACCCAGCCCTGTGGGATTTGGGAATCATCCAAGCAAAGACAAGGAGTCTTCGGGACAGGTGAGTTTTGATGATGTTCATTGGATTCCCATTTCTTGTTTTAAAAGATTGCTGGAGATGACCATCATTTATTTTTAAATTAGTTTTCTTTCCCTTGTGTATGTGTGGTATATACATGTGTGTAGACATATTTGCATGAGTGGAGGTACGGGCATGTGCTAGTGCCCTGTGATGGTGGGGAGTCAAAATTGGCATGGGAAGTTTTACTCAACTACTCTTCACCTTATTCAAAGGCCCTTCATTCAAACCTGGAGCTTACCAGGGCTTACCAGGGCTCAGCTGGCTAACCAGCTTGTTTCAGGAATCCTGTGTGTTCTTATGTTTGGAGCTGGAATTAGAGGCAGGCATTGATTCATCCAGCATTTATGTGTGTTCTGGAGCTCTAGACTCCAGTGAGTTCTCATGCTTGGGGAGCAAACATTTTAACTATTGAACCATCCCTGGTATTTTATAAATTAATGGTCCCCTTTACTGAGCATCACCAGGTTTGTCTCTAAGGGTTTAGTCTCCCAGTAAAATGTTCTTAAAGAAGTGAACTTTAGAGGATGATAGGTAAAGCACATAGGTGTTTAAGAAGCAACAGTGGAATGAAGTTTAGGAGAAAGGTCACTTAGCACAGTGGGTTTTGTCTGATTAACCAGCTATGGAGAGGTGGATGCAATCTGCTATAGGGTCATGCTGACCCTGTCTCAAGCTCATAGGTGTTTGTTGGTGGTGGTTGCTTGTTTGGTTTTGTGCTGCTGGGGTTTGAACCTAGAGCCTTGCACATGCTAGGCAAGCACTGTACAGCTCTGCACCCCCAGCCCTTTCCAGTTTTGAGTGGCATCAGTGATGGGAGGAGGGCAGGCTCATTTGATGACATACAAGAGTTAAAAGGGAATGACTGAAAGAAGGGGTGCTTTTACTTCCATCAAATTATAGATGAGAAACCGATTTTCTTTTTATCAACTCCAAATTAGAAGGTGAGATTTGTTTTCTTCATTTTCTTACTGATCTGATAGTACATCCTTCTCAAGTCACAGATGACCCCTTCCTATGAGAAGAGCATCCTGTGCTTAGTTTCTGCATACTGACTAGAGTATTTCAGGCATTGGATAACCTGTGCTGTGTGTGTGTGTATACGTACATGTGTGCACTCATGTCACATGTATCTATGCATATAGAGGCCAGAGGTTGATGTCACATGTCTTCCTCAGTTGCTCTCCACATTATATATCAAGGCAGGGTCTCGCTCTTGAACCCAGAGCTCACCAGTTCAGCTAGTCTAGCTGTCTACCTTACTCTGGAGAGCCCTATGTTTGCACCTTCTGTTTACTGGGATTACTGGTGGGCCACTGCACCCACTGTTTATGTGAGTTTGAACTCTGAGCCATTGTTCTAGCCCCATATTGTAATTTCTGAAACAAAATAAAAGTGCCAGTGATTAAGGTGTAGTTCAGTGATAGAGCATATGCTTAGCACATGAAGGCCACCTGGATTCAGTCCTCAGAAACTAGAACAGAAAACCAAGGAGCCATCCTGTATCTGATGCTCTGAGTTTGACTTTCTGTTCATGCTATTTGCCGTTACCTGCTGTACATGTCTTTCTGATCTGAAGATAATTTTCCTGGGCTCCTCTGTTTAAGGTTATTCTCACTGTTAAGTAAAATGTAAGATCTTAAGCTGTCTGCATTGAAGTGGAGAGGCATTATTTGGAGACTGAAAAGTTGACTCAGTAGGGTACCTACCTAGCATGGATGAAGCCCTGGGTTTGATTCACAGTACTGCATAAACTTCATATGTTGGCACACATCTGTAATCTCTGGAGAAGGAGGCAGGAAGATTGGAAGTTAAAGGTTGCCTTCGACTATCAAATATATATCTGTATATTTGAGCACAATCTATACATGAAACCCTGCCCCCCCCCCCAAAAAAAGAAGTGTAATTTCTCAAGAACTGCATGTATTTCCTAGGTGGAGTGAAGTCACCAGAAAGTTGGAATTCTGGGTTCAGATCTTGGAACAGAATGAGAATGGTGAATACTGCCCTGTGGAAGTGATTGCTGCAAAAGATGTCCCAACAGGAGGGATCTTCCAACTCCGACAGGTACCAAGATTGTGACGTCATAGTAAATTCTTTGACACTAGAAGACTTACAGTGGATTCTTTTGACCAGAACTCTTGATGATGATTAAATATACAGTGGTCAATCCTGTTTCCATGTATTGTGTACGAATGTGGGTAGTTGTGCATGTGGAAGTGAGAGGACTTTTGAGATTTTGTTTTCTTCTTTTTCCATATAGTCCTGAGGTTTGAACTCAGGTTGTTAGACATGGCAGGAACTTCTTTACTTACTTAACCATCTCACTGGCCCTTTTTTAGCTTCAATTTTTTTGTCTTCAAGGCCATTTTTATATTAAAATTGTTTCTTTTTTTTTCATTTAAATACTTCCTGGCCCATTATCTCTAGCCTTTTCTTGGCTAACTCTTTTTTTTTTTTGGTTTTTCGAGACAGTGTTTCTCTGTAGCTTTGGAGCCTGCGCTGGAACTAGCTCTGTAGACCAGACTGGTCTCGAATTCACAGAGATCCGCCTGCCTCTGCCTCCTGAGTGCTGGGATTAAAGGCGTGCGCCACCACTGCCCGGCTCTTGGCTAACTCTTAATCTGATTCAGCCCATTTCTAAAAGTCTGTGTGTCACCACTTAAAATTGTTTCTTATGTTATATACATTTCTTTTATTACTACTTATGATATTTAAAAAATAAGTTTCTAAAAGGGTTAAAAAATAAGCTTTTTTGAAAAACATTTTATTACTTTGTGAGTGTGTGTGTGTGTGTGGTTGTGTGCCACAGGATACAGTGGAGGTCAGAGGACAATTTGCAGAAGTGGGTTTTTTTCTACTATTCATGTCCTAGGAATTGAACTCAGGTCATCAGGCTTGAAGCAAGCATGTTCACTGGATGAGGCCTTTTGCTGGGCGAGAAGAAAAACAGAATTGAAGAGTAGAGCATAAGGCAGACATGCCAAGCATTATTTATAGACTCATGAATACAAGGAAAGCAGTTCGAAGAGGCAGAAGGAACTGAACGTGCAGGGGCTGACCTGCCAGGTCCAAACTGTGTACTTGTGAGCTCCTCCACCTGGAACATGGGGAGGAGGCTTGCACCAGCCGTGGATTTAGGGGACAGTTAGGGGAGTGCTGTATAGAACCACTTGTTTGACATGTAGTGTAGTGAGTATTAAATGTGTGTGGCTGAGTCCATGAGCAGAGAGAGATGTGGAAGAGACACCATTTACTGGTGAGTGGTGGTCTCTCAGTCTGTGCTGCTGACTGACAGTGACAGGGAGGGTCTCCATTTATAATTTGGTTAGCAAAAAGTAATAGTCTTCATTATTACAGTTTCCTGAATATGCCACATATTTAGTGCTTTTTCATACCCCTCCCGCAGACTCCCTCCCTCATACCCGCTCTTGCTGGTCCTTCCCCTTCTCCATTTCCTGGTTTCATGTCACACGTATTCCAGAGTGGAAAATTTCAGTATAATTGGCATAAAAATTTGGAAGTACTCCTTTTTATTATAATTTACGTCATTCCAAAATCTAGGAGGCTATTCTCTAGAGTTTCCATACTTTAAAATACAATATTGGGGGGGGGGCTGGAGAAATGACCCAGTGATTAAGAATACTCTGTACTTGCAGTGTTCCCCGAGAATTCCCTGTGGCACTCTGGGTTGCCTTAGCACTCATTTCAGAAACTGTAGTTCCAGCTCATACAAGTCTTTGTGTTTCCCCACCCTGCCTGCACTGTTACGTTTTAAGAAATTCACGTTGTGAGTGTTGTTCTCACTGAAACACATGGCCGGTGAGATGTGTGCACTGATTTCTCTGTTTCTCAGAGACTAGCACCCAAGCTATGTCTGGTTTTCTGAAACCAGAGAAAGTCCTGCTCTGGAAGAGTGACTTGGCTGTACAATCAGATCAGGTCAGTGGACCGGAGGTCTATAATCTCTTGTCAGGGTGCCTTCAAGCTCTTATTAGGGGCCCTTAATCCCTTCAATCTGCTTCAGCTTCTGTAGACCATTGAATGTTAAGTGGTCATTCTATCTCACGTGTTTCTTTGATTGCTGAAGTTGAGTATAATTTCATGTACTTGCAAAAAAAAATACTTTGTACTCTGCCAGTGGACTCAAGTTTGGAACCCAGCACCCAGGTTGCATGGCTCACAATCACCTTTACCTCTGGCCCTAGGAGATCTGAGGGCCTTAACAGTCACATGGCATATATTCACAAATACACACACACATATAAATAAATTAAAAAAAATCTTTTAAAACCCATATTATTAGAATTTCTACAGAGATGAATGTTAAAGTATTCAAAGAAAAACATGAGAAAAGGTTGAAGGAAGGAGAATGTTTGCTTAAATATTTAAATTTTTGATAGTTCTAAAAGGTAGAAGTAAATGAGTTTTCTCAGATGCATTCATGTATAAGTGAGAGACTTAGAGCCAAAGGAGAGGCTTTTCAGCCACAGTGCCATTAGAGACATGACGCTGTGGAGAGACCCTGCTATGGAGACATCAGTGTATGCTGTGCTGTATGGAGACACAGTGCTTGGAGAGACACAGCTGAATTCTTTTCTTTTGGAGTGGCAAGTGAGGGTTTTTGAGATGGGGTTTCTCTGTGTAGCCTTTGCTGTCCTGGAACTCACTTTGTAGACCAGGCTGGTGTTGAACTCACAGAGATCTACCTGCCTCTGTCTTCCAAGTACTGGGATTATAAGTGTGTGCCACCACCACCTGGCTTGACAATTCTCATTTTTAATGCTGACTTTGGTGCCCTGCGCTTTAACTTAGGCCATAAGTGTTTCTCTGCAGCAGTCACCTAGTGACTGTGCGGAGCTTCACACTTTAAACAGTTGTCAGTATTATGCATTTAATAGAGATCTGCTACTTCATTCTTAACGGTGCTTCCAGAATACTTACCCATGTGCTTGATTGCAGAATTCCTGGGGCAAACGTTGCTCATGATTTGATGTTACTTAGCCCTAGAACAAGCTTGACCATCCCACAGGGTTGATACTGCCTATTTCATAAACCTTGGTCTCCATTGGGAATAATTTCTAGTTTAGCAGGTGGAAATGAAGGCTCTCATAGTTACCCTATCAGAAAATTCGTCTTTTCCTTTTTCGGTCATGGCCTCCCTTAGGACCTCAGAATGTGTTGGCCTGGAACTCCATGTAGACCAGTATAGCCTAGAACTCTATGTAGCCCAGACTAGCCTTGAACTCCCAGAGATCTCCCTGCCTGTCTCCTGAATGCTGAGGTTACAGTAGCTTGGTTGAACTCTTTTTTTTTTTTTTATTAGACACTGTTTACATTTCTTTTGCTGGTAAGTTTCCATTTACCTGTGTGTTCTGTCTCTGGCCAGCCCTTGGCAGGGAAGCCAAGAGTAGTGCCTTGAATTCAAGATTAGGCCAGAGCTACATAGCAAGCCCCTTATCTTTCATTAAACAAAACACAAAAGTTATCTTCTAGTTTCTTATTACTCAAGAAATATAAAAATGTATGTTCATTTTGTCTTCTATCTGCTTGAAGGAAAATAGTTTTTTCTGACTAGCTTTGAATTTGTGCTTTAGTATGTAACAGTTATGAGATAGATGAAACCATTATGAGATAGATGAATGTCTCCAAAACCAACTGCATTTCTTTACATCAGGCTGTAGGGGTCTCTCTAAACCAGACTTTTGAAAACCAAGAAGCTGATCTTTTGTGTTATCAAATCTCTGTGCTGCAGGGGCAGTCTCGGCGAGTTCAAGTTGAAGTGAAATCTGTGCAGGAGTCAGGGACTTTACCACTGATGGAAGAGTGCATATTGTCAGTTGGCATTGGGTGTGTGAAAGTTAGACCACTCAGGTCCCCTAAGATCCACGAGACCTGTCATGTAAGTTTCTGTGCCTACTCTGTGCTCTTTGAAAGGCAATGGCCGACCAGAGTCTTTGGGACCTTGCCACCCCTGCCCCTTTCTCTGCCATTAGTGTCTCTTCATATACTGCCTTGGCAAGAGGCCCTTGCACTAGGCTGTGACCATGTGTTGTTCTGGTGTGTAGTGAGCTGAGAGTTAAAACCTCTCAGCCTGGCAATCCACCAAGCTTCACAGTGATTAACTTCCTCCCATGGCCCACCCCTCTATAGAACCCCCCACTGGTTGGTAAAGATGCTTTGCCAGCAGGTGTTTGATTTCCCTTGGTGTTGGGGGCTGTAAGCCCAGCGGGGAGAGCATTGTACTGACTTGGAAAAGGTCAGGGGAGCCTCTTCACTTTTCCCAGAAGCTCTTCCTGACACTGGAGGGCAGGAGTGGGGCTGGATGGGTGGCCACAGAGTGGTGTGTCAATTAAAAAAGAAGCCTGGAACTGTGGGGGAAGATTGTGCTGTGTATGGAGGCCTGATTTGTGGGTAAATAATTGTTTTGGTTCTACATAATAGGCTGTTTTCTTTTAGGAGGAAGAGGAGGACATGGACAGCTACCAGGTAATTGAGCACCTGTTGTCCTCATCAAATCAGCTTGATTCAAGTGCTTAATTACACAGGCCAGGATCTCTCTGCACTGCTACTTGATAATTAAACAATTCTGCTTTCTCCCAAAAGTCAAACAAAGTATGGAATGCTGGGTATCATGGAGGGGGGTTGGCAAGCTAGGACTAGGAAGCTGTTGTGAGAGAAGCTTTTCCTAGTTAGGCCCTCTGCATTGGGCTGTTTACACAACCACCTCTCAGATACCCTGCCAGGCTCCCCTTGATCTGAATCACTCACAGTTGGGGGGTATGGGATGTATGCCTATTTCTGTGTCTTATGTGTGAAGCTAGGTCACCCTGAATGTCCACTTCCTTGACTTATCTATTAGGTTTTTTTTTTTTGCGAGGGGGGTTGTTTTCCCTGTCTTTCTTTTCCTAATGTGCCAGATTTTATTTGTGTCTGTGAAGTTGCATCTTGTTAGTCATCATTTAAGAGTGCCCGGGCTCTTTGGAGCCTGATTATGTCATCCACTGTAGTCACTCTCCTGGCTTTGCATCATCCTAATTTGATAGAAATGTCTGCCTTCCTATAAGTCACTGATAAAAGAAAACAAAAACACCTCATCATTCAGCTGGGGTTGTACTCAGAGTATGGTACCACCACGGAGTCTTTTCTTAACAGACATTCTCCCATTCATCACTGCTCTCTGGATGTGGCATATGAGTCCTCTGTGATGCCACTTAGAGTAGATGCACAGCACATTTCTCTATCTTGTCCACAGGAATGTCATAAGCTATTTGGTTAAGTGCCCTGGTGAAACCCAGACACTAGACATCTGCAGCATTCTTCTGAATCACCCCGCCCCTAACCACGTTACTAAAGGAAATGAGGTCAGGTTGGCATGCTGGCAGGTGTTGACTGGTGGAATTCAGCCTGTCAATAACAGCCCCTGTCTACTTGCCCACCGCTACCTCCCAAGTACACAAACTCAAGGAGGAGAAGCACTTATGTGCTATGGTCCTCAGGAGTCTAGTGTGACCTGACGGGAGCAGTGGATAGAGACCTGAAAGGATTCTTTCTGGTTGTTCCAAGGAGTAGAAGTTTGGAGCTTGTTAGCTACAGTTTGTGAATCTTGTCCTGCAAGGCGCCTCGTAAATGTCGTTCTCAGCAAATACAAAGAGAACCAATTCTTCAAGGCCTGTCTACTCTATAGAGTGTGCTAATGCTTTCTGCAGAAGTTCTGATCTAAGTTTTGTGCTGCATGTTGGGCTGGCACACAATGTAGGTGGTAGAGTGCTTGCCTGGCAAACATGAAGTGCTTAGGCTGGGCATAGTGACAGAGGCCTGTGATCCCAGCACTCTGAGGTGGGAACAGAGGCTTGTGAAGTTCAAGGTTATCTTCAGCTACACATAATGAGTTCCAGGCCAGTCTGGGTTTCATTAGACATTGTCTTTTTTTAAAAAAAAGAAGAGGAGGGGTTGGAGAGATGGCTCAGCGGTTAAAAGCATTGCCTGCTCTTCCAAAGGTCCTGAGTTCAATTCCCAGCAACCACATGGTGGCTCACAACCATCTGTAATGAGGTCTGGTGCCCTCTTCTGGCCTTCAGGCATACACACAGAAGGAATATTGTATACATAATAAATAAATAGATATTTAAAAAAAAAAAGAAGAGGAATTAAAAACAAAAAGCAATTGTTGCATGTTACTTGAGTCTTGGAGTTAAGAGAATGAAGTTAGTCAGGGGAATGTCTGGCTGGATGTGTTGCCTGGATATTGCATTGAGTTTGGCTTCCCCTGTTTTCTTCCAGGATAGGGATCTAGAGAGGCTGCGTAGAAAATGGCTCAATGCATTAACCAAGCGTCAAGAATACTTGGATCAGCAACTGCAGAAGCTCGTCAGTAAACATGGTAGGAAGAACAAGTTGGACATTTCTCTCCCTGTGGTAGTACAGCCAAGGCATCTCATCAATAGCCCTCTTGTAACCAGCTGAGGGCCCAGTGAATGTGGTGGTGAGGGTGGATGCTTGTCCTTGACTTGGAGTATAGCCTTTCAGAAGAACATTTATTTGGTTGTAAAGATGTCTTCTTGTAATTCCTTTTGGGGATGGGGCCCAGACATACATGTAGCAAAACATCCATACCCCTTAGAAAGTAACTGGGTGAAAGGTGCTGATGTTTCTTGTTGGAGGTACTGGGAGCTTAGAAGCTGAACCAGCCTGTCAGACCTGCACCAGAGATCTGTGAGCTGCAAGAAGCCTCTGAAAGTTCCCGTTGATATTGGGAAATCATATTTACTCAAAGACAATATGGAAACAGACTGGAGAAATGACTTAGTGGTTAGGAACACTTACTGTTCTTGCAGAGGACCTGGGCTTAGTCTCAGTTTTCACATGATGGCAGCTCACAACTGTTTGTAATTCGTGTTCCAGAGGACATGAAACCCTCTTTTGGCCTCTGGGGGATCCTCCCCATTTCTCTCTCTCTCTCTCTCTCTCAATAAATAAATAAATAAATAAATAAATAAATCTACAAAATATTTGGGAACAGCAAGCAGGATTGCTGGCTCCAGCCCTGATTCCTTTCTTCCAGACAAAACCGAGGATGATGCTGAGCGGGAGGCACAGCTCCTGGAGATGCGGCTGACACTTACAGAGGAGAGAAATGCAGTGATGGTGCCCTCTGCTGGCAGTGGCATTCCAGGGGCACCAGCAGAATGGTAAGGTTCCCCCAGGGGTGACCAGGTACTTCCTTCCTTCTTTCCTTTATTTATTTTTTGGCAGTGCTGCATTTAATGCATGGTTCATCATGGTATGTGAGAACAGAGCTATTTGTAGCTATTTGTTAAATTATCTTCATGAGTTGGATATGACTATGGCCTGAAACTGTTTTATTAAATAATATCGTTATTGGCCAAGGTAATTAGGATTTCTGAGAACTTAAATCAATATTTAGTACCACTGCACTTAGCATTAAAAAATAGTTAATATGTTAATTACTTGGATCATTCATTCTCTTAAAAGAATGTTAGGTCATAAGAAAACTGCATCTCAACCAGTTTTTGGTTTTGGTACTTAAGCCATGCTGTCAGCAAATATTCTCTGACACTTGACAGAAATTAAAAATAGCAAGTTAAGCCACGAGGAACCCTTAAGTGTGTCGTTTGACAAGAAAGAAAGCTTTAGACAGGCTAATGGTGAATAGTGAGCGAGTCTAAAAGAGTGAGCTCCTGGCCCAGCATCGGAGGCAGCTCCTACAGTCTATCATGAACCTTGTCACGCCAACTTAGAGTGAGATAAGTCACTTAAGTGACATGAGTCTTTTGTGTTTCAGATACTGTATATATATATAATCTGTCCTTCCTGTTTTAGGACCCCAGTGCCTGGAATGGAGAACCACATTCCTGTCATATTCCTTGACCTAAATGGTAAGTTAGAGGTGGCTTCTGGAGGCTTACCTTGATGAAGTGTGACAGAGTCACACTATAGATCTAGCCACTCATGTTGTGGGGTTGCAGTCACCCTGATGTTAGGATCAGTGCTCTGTGTTCCCTAATATGATGCTGGACAAAGACTGAGTTGTTGGAAGTCAATCTCAGTATTGCTTTTACTTTGGTGAACTTTTTTCCTCTCTCCCTCCCTCCCTCTTTTCCCCTCCCTTTCCCTTTCCCTCTTTTCCTCTTCCTCTCTTCCATTCTTCTCATTTCTGTCCATGTCTTTTTGTCCCCAGAGCTGGGGATTAAATCTAGGGCCTCACACATGCAAGACAAGTGTGCTACCACTTAGCTGCAACCCAGCATAGCAGTGATGACATGATGGGCACATCTCTATGTTGCAGCCATGCTTCTGTTAGAATGCTGTTTCCCCATCAGTTTAGTATGTTTTTCTATACTGAAAATATGTTCTGACTTCAGTGCTCAGAAGAAAACTTCTGTCTAGAAGGGACCAGCAACTTGGGATACTATGTTTTCTTAGCGTTGCTTAATGATTTTCTCAGCTTTTCTGTGAGTGCTTGTGAACTTAACCCTGTTTGCTTATTTTCCTTTTTACATAACTGTTCCCCTCCCCCAATCCCCCACACCTATCCCACTGGTTTCTGTCTATAGGAGGGAAAATAGAAAATGCAAAGGTAGGTTAGGGAGCTAAAAATAAGAAGTCAGCAGTTAAGCTCCAAGAAACACCTGCAGAAGTGTGCATTAACACGAACTTCCCTAAATAGAAAAAAGCCTGGGCGTCCTCAGTGGTCCCCTCACTGCGTGGACGTGTGTTAGGATGCCTAAGGGGCCAGCATTCTATGCCTGAGCTCACACATGCACCGGTTAGAGAGACATGCGGTGTTCACAGCACCTGTCCATCCTGTGGGGTGGGAGTTGTCATGGGAGATTGTTTACTCTTGAGCCTGGAGGAGGAGTGGGCTCTGGCCTGTTCTTGTGTTAGGCTTCATAGACAGCTGAAGAAGCTTTAAGAGATTGGGAAGGATTGAGCTTTAGAAAGATTTCTTAGCTGTGTGTTTGTTTTCTCCAGATAAATTTTTTTGTTAGCATATAAAATAATGAATTTTATCATGACACTTTCATATGTACATACATTGTGCTTTGCTCCTATGGACCTTCTCATGTTGTTGTCCTTGTCTTTCCTATACACCTTTCACGGGTCCCTTCCTTCTGCCAAGTCATACTCCTGCTTTCATGTCATATGGATAGGTTGGTAGACAGATGATACATGGATGGATGGATACATGGATAGATAGATCTAGATTTACATATGAGAGAAAATGTAGGATTTGTGCTTTTTCTCCCTTGTTATAGTCTCCTCCCTCCCTTTCGACAACTCCCTGCCTCCCTTGTAGTTTCCCTTTTATTTTATAATCTGTTTGGGAAAAATACATGACTGTAACATGAGGGCTGGCTCGTTGGGGTTACTGTCCCGCCCAGTACCCCACAGCCGGCAAGCCCCAAAGAAAATCACACAGAATGTCTACATTAGGTTACACACTGATTGGCCCATTAGCTCAGTCTTCCTACCAGCTCCCATAACTTATATTAACCCATTGTTCCCATCCATGCAATCCACATGGCCAGTACCTTTTCTTGGCGAGCAGCTTACATCCTACTTTGTAGATGGACTGCGCGGGAATGCCAGGGAAGCTTCCTGCTTCCCAAACTTTCTCCTTGCCCTGCCTCTACTTCCTGTCTGGTTGACCCGCCCACACTTCCTACCTGGCCAATCAGCATTTATTTAAAACATGATTGAACAGACAAGTCTCCTGCACCACATGACGTGTGGTGTTTGTTTTCTTTCACTTAACATGATGATCTCTGGTTCTATCCTTTTTCTTGCAGATGCCATAATGTCATTCTTTTTTATGCCTGAGTAAAAGTCCGTTGTGTAGATATATCGCGTTAGGCTGGGAGACTGAAGAGACAGTCAGAACTTTGTTCAGTACTCTGCATTAGTGGTCCACACAAGAACACTTACATTTGCTGTGTAGGCACTGGCTTAAGGTGGATGGGGCACTGGGAAACCAGGCTTGGGACCGAGTGACCACAGGGCTCTGTGCAGTTGCCAGGTCCATTATCCAGTGTGCATTTTTGTTAGCCTTAACTGTCAGGAATTGTTCTTGGTTTTTTATTGTTTCTTAAGTGCACTAACTGGTGAGGAATTTAGACTGTGATTCCATCATTACCATTTATGAACTGACCTCTAGAAACCTCTTGGGCATCTTGGCTTCCTTTGCCTTCCATGTAAAATATGACACATGGGGAACAGCTTGGGTAATTTTTTGAAGCAGTTTCTGGCTCTTGGATCTGTGAACTATTAAATGGTTATTATCAATGTTATTCAAGATTGCAGTGCAGAAAGCAAGTGAAGTTTGAAGCAGAAGAATTTTAATAATAAGCACGTTGGTTCAGCTAGCAGGGGCGGGAGGAGGGTGTCCTTGAAAACGATCTGATGTTGAGTGAAAGCCCTGCTTTCAGCGGATGATTTCAGCTCTCAGGATAATCTCGATGACCCAGAAGCCGGATGGGATGCTACCCTGACTGGGGAAGAGGAGGAGGAGTTCTTTGAGCTGCAGATTGTGAAGCAACACGATGGTGAGGTAAGTCAGTATACCTGGAGAAGTAGATACGGAGCTCCCAGTCCTGCAGGAGCCTTTTCATGTCAGCAAGATAGTGGCCTCCACAGTGTATGTGGAAACTCTATTAGTACCTAGAGAAAGCGAAGCTTGACCCTCACACCCCACTTCATTTACCTTCTCCCTCCCTCATGTCAGTGTGGACCACATCCACTGGCTGTGGCTGTGTTCTGTTCCACCCTGAGAAGGAGGGAGGAGGTTGTTGATTCCACTGAAGTATAGGGAGCTACAGACTGGAAGGACATGGCTTTGATATTTGCTCTGCAATTCTTAGGTAAGAACTTTCATTACTGGGCCTCACTATGTAGCACTGACTGACCTGGAACTGGCTAGATAGGACAGACTGGCTTCAAACTCAGAGATCTACTTCATCTGCCTCCCAAGTGCTGGGGTTAAAGATATGGAACATCTTGCCTGACCTAAGACTTCCTTAAAGAGGAGAAAAAGGAAGCCAGGCCTGGTTGTACACATCTGTAGTGCTGGCATTTGGGAGACTGAAACATGAGGAATGTGAGTTCAAAGCCAGCGTGAGCTACTTAGTGAGGCCATGTCTCAGAATAAAAAGAGCAAAAGAATAAATGAAGGCAGTGAGGCAGATTCATTGTTGAATGAATCTCACGGTTGAATCTCTGGGATGAGCATAAACCTGGGGGTTCTTCCCTGATTTTGAATATGCTTGACAAATGATACCAGCAGTAGAGCATCCGAGGAACTCATATACCTGCCGTTGGACATTAGCCCCGTTCCCCTCGATCACACTATGTCTTTCCTTAGCCCTAAAACTGCTTGTGTCGGATGTGACGTGACAGGCTTGGGAACACTCCATGGTAAAGTAGACTATGGGGCTTTGACAGCTACTGCAGGTTGTAATCTTGGACTGGGAACATGGGCAAATCTAATATAACATCCTGGCGATTTCCTGGATGTGATACTTGCCTGTAATTTACTTGAAAGTGATTGTTTTGTGGGCTAAATGGGCAAATGGTCTCAGTGAGTGAAGATCAAGGAACAGTACACAAAGTCCACAGTACTGAAAAATTTCAATCTTTGTTGATGTTTAAACATTTAAAAAACAAGTAATTTAGCAGCAAACAGTCTAATAATATTTTAGTTAATGTTCTGTTGCTGTGAAGAGACATCATGCCCAAGGCAGCTAATAAAAGAAAACACTTGAGGGTTTGCTTACAGTTTCAGAGGGTTAGTCCTTGATCATCATGGTGGGGATTGTGGTAGTAGGCAGGCAGACAGACAGATAAATAGACAGACAGACTTGGCACTGGAAATGTAGTTAAGAGCTTACATCTTGATCCACGATGGGTGCAGAGCTGGGGGTGGGGGAGAAGAATCAATTGAGCAAAGACCTAGTGTAGGTTTTGAAAATTTCAAGACCCACCTTTAGTGACACCTCCAACAAGACCACATCTCCTAGTCCTTCCTAAGCAATCCACCAACTGGGAACCAGGCATTCAAATATATGAGCCTGGGTACCAACACAGGTATCATGCCCAATATTTTTTGTTGTTGCTGTTTCATTTTTTGAGACAGGGTTTCTCTGTGTAGCTTTGGAGGCTGTCCTGGAACCAGCTCTTGTATACCAGGTGGGCCTTAAAGTCAACAGAGATCCACCTGTCTCTGCCTCCTGAGTGCTGGGATTATAGGCGTGCGCCACCACTGCCTGGCCCCCTTGCCCCTTGCCCCTTTGCAGCCTCCCATGGCAGCAGCTGCTCACTCACACCCTGACAACTCTTCAGGGCAGTTCTTGAAAGAGAACCTTTACTCAAGCACGTGGCATTTTCAAGAGCTTGTGTGGCCTTGGCGAGGCAAGTGAAGTCTGTCTCTGCTTCCTCTGCAGGCAAAGGCAGAGGCCTCCTGGGACTCTGCAGTGCACAGCTGTCCTCAGCTCAGTAAAGGTACTCCTGCTGATGAACGAGTGTTCCTCATCCTGCGAGTGACAGTCCAGCTCAGCCATCCTGCCGACATGCAGCTGGTTCTACGCAAGAGGATTTGTGTCCACGTTCATGGGCGCCAGGTGAGATGAGTGACCACAGGCTGACTGTTCCATTAACATTAGGAACTCTGTAGACATGATCTGCAGAGCTCTGAGCCTCCCTTTCCCAGGTTCCTGTTGCCGTCATTCACCATACTGTCAGTCTCTGAACACACATGGCCTTCTCACAGGACTCAGGCTACCCTGAGATTCATAAAGGAGCCTGCCTTGGGGAAGTCCAGTGGCTCTATTGTTAAGGGTTCTTCTGGGTCAAGCAACTCGAGGAGGTTCCTTGGTGTATCCGTGGTGTGCTCATCTGGGAGCGCTGACTCCTCTCTTCCCAGAAGTCTTTGATTCCAAGTTTGGCTTTGGTTCTAAAACATTGAATAGGAAGCAGTCTGGGTCTTTATGTGTTTGTTTTTATTATTTTTAATCTTTTTTTGTTTTGTTTGCAAAGCAAGGTTTCTCCGTGTAGCCCTGGAACTCCTTTTGTAGACCAGGCTGACCTCAAACTCAGAACTCCTTCTGACTCTGCCTCCAGAGTGCCAGGATTACCACAGCTGCCACCACCACCTGGCTTAGCAAAGTCCATTTGCCTTCCAAAGTTCCTAAGCGGGCCTCCTTTTATTATATGGGAGTGGGGTGGATAGCATCCTGCCCACAGAGTAAT
The DNA here is from genome assembly GCA_028555095.1 of Dicrostonyx torquatus. NCBI lineage: Eukaryota > Metazoa > Chordata > Mammalia > Rodentia > Cricetidae > Dicrostonyx > Dicrostonyx torquatus. The sequence continues at coordinate 2,788,448 of JAQHUG010000204.1, read as the reverse complement.
GGGGAATAGCTGTGGAGGGGAGGGTGGCTTTGAGCTGGCACTGTAGAGTGCTGGGTAGGCAGGCAAGCAGATGCTTTCCCTATAGAAGAGGTAGAAAGGGAGGAAGGAACCCTGACATATAGACAGTTTTCTAGAAACACTCTGGGTAAGGTTTAAACCCTGTGTTATTGGATTTGTAAATGTGAGGATTTGGAAGGTGGGTTCTGGGACTCCTCATTCACTCTGTCACCTCCTTTTTGTAGGCCATTCTGAACCCACAGGCTCAGATGGAAATAAATCTTCTCATTTGAAAGAACACAGTCATGGTTGACAGACTCTGAGATATAATCTCCACCCCTAAAAATTAATCTTTAGTTCTAAATGTCGCACTGATATCAATTTCTACAATGAAGACTGGCATAATGCTGTTAAAATCTCAGCTCCTTAGCGCTCCAGTCCAACATCAATAAAATCCAGGCCAGGGGTTAGCAGTAGAGTATTTGAGTGTCTCCAGCTCACTCCCGTGTCTCTCTTCGGGGAAGTCTAAAGGGGTGGAGAGAGGCCTGCTGCTCTGGGAGCTTCTTGAAGACTGAGTTTCCATTTTTCCTTCTGCTGTCCTGGCCACCTGACCTGCAGCATCCCCACAGGGGAGTAACAAGTATTGTGGGGCAAGAGAGACATGTTCATACCTTCCCCATTAAAGTGATTTGGTGGAAGTATTTTAAGCAGTGCCACTTCCCCAGTCCTTTAGTTCCTTTCCATTGCTTCTTCAGATAGAACAGTGACAAACACTTGGCAGCATGACATCATTGGTTTATGCAGATAGTAAGCATAGTCAAGTGACCCTATGCTCTACCACCCCTGAGGAACTACAGTCATGCCGGGACCACATGTTTGTCTGTCCAAGTGCTACAAGGCATTGTTGGGGTCTTAAAGTGATGAAGGAAGTGAATGACCTCTTCACTTTTAAGAGGCTCTGTTGGGGGAGGGTCAGAGGTCAACCTCAGGTGTTCTTTTATTTTTTATTTTTTTGCCTTTATTTTATTTTATTTTTTGGTTTTTCGAGACAGGGTTTCTCTGTAGCTTTGGAGCATGTCCTGGAACTAGCTCTTGTAGACCAGGCTGGTCTCGAACTCACAGAGATCCGCCTGCCTCTGCCTCCCGA
>JAQHUG010000204.1:2758231-2787234 GCA_028555095.1 Dicrostonyx torquatus | reverse complement strand
CTGCCTCTGCCTCCCGAGTGCTGGGATTAAAGGCGTGCGCCACCACCGCCCGGCCATTTTTTTGCCTTTTTGAGATAGGTTTTGTCTGTGTAACAACCCTGAAACTCATTGTGTAGACCAGGCTGGCCTCACAGAGGTCCATCTGCTTCTGCTTTCTAAATGCTGGGATTAAAGACGTGCACCACCACCGCCTGACTGAGAGGCTCCTTTAAAAATTAGTTAATGACCACCAAGTGGGAACTCAATCATTATTCGATAGGATTGTACAATTACAGGATTTTAGCACCAACGGCTCTTCTTCCTTCCCTTGGGTTTCTGCATGTTCCTGCCTCACCTTTTGCCTTGTGCTTACTCACTATTCCCTCTCCTTATCTTTATTCAAGTGTATTCCGCCCTCATGGCTGCTCTCTTCAACCTCTGCAGAATGTTCAATCTTCGCAGCCTCTCCAAATGAGTCATCTATGCATTAATTCAACAGTTCAATTCCTAACTGTGCAAAGAGCGCAGTCAGCATAAACAATGACCAGGCACTCTTAAATCATCCTTCATAACGATCCTGCTTTGGTCAAGATTTTAATGCCTGAACTTGTCAATATTCATGGTACAAGATGTTTATCGTGCTGGAGGAGGAAAGTGTAAGCGTCACCAGTCCTTGCTTCCATCTTACTTAGAAGGTCATTTTGTTGTATCTCGTGTCTTCTGAGTTTATCCAGATCTGTGTGGCAGCTTCCAGACCCCAGGTCTGACTTCTCCCTTGTTGGGTGCAGGACCGACACACACTGTAGGTGCCAGCCAGTCCACTGATTCTGTGCTTAAGTGAGGACCCTCACGCACCGTGTCAGAAGCCTTATCTTATATTGGCTCTTTGTTACAGTAAACAGAGCTAGCGGGGGAGGAATAATGGTCTATATTTTATTTTTCCTCTAGGGCTTTGCTCAAAGTCTCCTCAAAAAGATGTCTCATCGGAGCTCTATTCCTGGCTGTGGAGTGACCTTTGAGATTGTCTCCAATATTCCAGAGGTAAAGGATTCTCTGAAGTTCGAACTGAAAATAAACACTTAAAGAGCTAGCTCCTTGAAAAGTCACCCACCCTAGAACTATTCTAGCCAATGATACAGGCTGGCGAGATGTCTCAGCAAGTAAAGGCTCTTGTTGCCAAGCTTGAGGACCTGAGTTTATTCCATCCCAGGAAGCCACATGGTTGAAGGAAAGAACCAGCTCTGCAGGTTTTCCTCTGACCTTCACACAAATGTAATCGCACTTGCACCTCTCTCTACCACAAACAAACAAATAAATGTAAAAAAAATGAACCATCTATTTAGGGAAATACTATAGATTTTTTGATGAGTCTTCTACCCCAAACTTTTAGTATAATGTGTTTTTGACCTTAAAAGTTGAGATTTTAGCATTTTGTATAAGTTTTTTTAATTGAGTAAATGTGTAAGAGACAGTGAGAGAGAGAGGGTCGAGGAGAGGGAGAAGTGCCATGGGCATGCCACAGAGGACAACCTTTGGGACTTGTTCTCTCCTTCTACCTTGTGTGAAGGTGGGGGTCTTCCTCCATCATTAGCCATTGAGCTTCCAGCCGGGTCTTCTGTGTCTGCCTCCCATCTCCTATCATAGGAGTCCTTGCCTCACAGATGCGCACCTACTTTCAGCTTCCTGATTGGGCTCCAGGGGTCATTGTCAGGTAACTAGACTTGTATTGCAGGTGCAGCTACCCACTGAGCCATCTCTCTAGCCAAGAACTCCATTTTGAAAACTTCTTATTTTAAAACACAATAGACAGTAGTAATATGTTAATCACAGGGGCTGAAACTGTCCAGTGTAGAGACTTGTATCTGATGTGCAGCCAGAAGAAGGCCAGGAGAGTGAGCTTGCTTGCTTTACTTCGAATCAGAGAATGAAGTCTTCAGAGCAGAGGGGGACACAGGTACTGGAGGCCTGGGGCCTCCCCACACAGTCAGCACTGCCTCCTGATCTTCACTAGGCCTTAGAGTTTGCGGATTGATTTTGCTGTTTGAATAGTAGGTGATCAACACCTGCTTTAACACACACGGTCTGAAAAGTAGACAAGCAACTGCCAGCACCTGGACTTTTAGAATTCTTACTGCTACAGGGAGCCCACCAGAGGTGACCACTCAGACACCCTGTAGAGCCAACTTCAAGTCTTTATTCCAGCTGGCTAGGACCATATGCAGGTATTTGGTGACCTAGGTGTGACCCTGAGTGTCCAGAGCACAGGGTTTTTGATGGCAAAAATCACACCGTGATCTCTCCACAGCTACTGGAGGCTTCACAGAAGCAAGCAGTTTAATAGAGACTAAGATAAATAGTTAGCTGTAGGGGTTCTGCACACACAGGCTAAGTTACCTATCCTGACCTCGGGTCCCTAGGGTAGAGTTGGGTAATTTTTCATGAGATTCTCTATCAAGGAGACCAAATTCTAGTTAAACCTGAAATGACCTCAACAAGAATATAAGATGGAGGAGCCTCTGTACTGTCTTGCCCTATTACATTAATGCTGTAAAAATTCTTGTCTCTTAAAGCATTCAATAGTAATTTTTTCTTGAGTTTTCAAAGTTAGCCTTACATATTAAACATTAACTATTTAACTTGGAGTGAAGCATCTTTGACATATGAAAACTAGACTGTTGCCAGGTGTGTACATGTCTGTAATCCTAGAACTTGGGAAGCTGAGGTAGGAGGGTCATGAATGTGAGGCTAGTCTGGGCTACTTAGTGAAACCCTGTTGCAAACAAAAAAACCCCAACAGCCAAGGGCTGAGGTGTAACTGTGATAGTGCCCTTGTGCAGCCTGTGTTGTGTGTTGTGTGTGGGGGAGGGCTACATTCATTCCCCAGCAGTCATCAGCTAGTCAATCAGCAAGGAAGCTGTTTGCAGCAGTAGACTGATTATAAATCTTGGGCCTAGCAAAGATTACTCTATGCTTCATTCATTGTTCTTTCTAGGAATTAAAAGGAGGGGGCTAGAGAGATGGCTCAGAGGTTAAGAGCACTGGCTGCTCTTCCAGAGGTCCTGAGTTCAATTCCCAGCAACCACATGGTGGCTCACAATCATCAATAATGAGATCTGGTGTCCTCTCTGGCCTGCAGGTATACATGCAGGCAAAACACTGTATACATAATAAATAAATAAATCTTAAAAAAAAAAAGGAAAGGATTGTAGGGGAATCAGCTTGAACTAAGCACCCTTGTGTGATTGAATGGTTGGTAATTGGCTAGGCTTCCAAGAGGCAGCCAACATTGTTTCCTCATCCCCTCCTGACCTGCAAGTTTCCCATTTATGAGCATGGGCAGCTCAGTCAATAGAACAGTGTGGGATTTCACATCTGTTCTCCAGAGCCTTTGGCCACTGCTGCTCCCCAGGGAGGACTGAGGCAGTGTTAGAAGCTCAGCAACCTGATTGTCTGTGTCAGGCTGCTTTGCAGCAAAGAGGGCCCTACCCTGCCCTCCTCCACTTCCTTCTTTATACTGCATCAGCATCCCACTTGGGTAACGGGGTTATTAGGTCTCCACTTTGTCTAGTGGGCTGACCCAGCTCTCATGAATCTCAGGGACGCTACCTTCTTGCAGAACTGTTGTCTTGGTGATTGTATTTCCAATCACCTGCAGAATCCTTTCCAGTAGGTAACTGGTAGTGAATGTTTGTTTGGGAAGTGGGAACAACTGTGTTTAGAATGCTCGTAAGAGCTACTGTTTAACCAGCCTTCCTGGTTAGCCTGGTACTTAGTGATAGTTCATGATTTCTGGGGGAAAGTGCATTTTGAGCTCTAAAAGCAGATGTTGAAATGGGACTTTGGAGTCCATGAATTTTGTCAGTTTAAGCTCTGTGGATATATACCTGTATATGTGTGACTGCATGTATCTATGTGTGGGAGCATGTACATGTGTAGCATGTGTATGTGAAGCATCTGTAATGATGTCTTCATTTAGTTTTAACATGCCTCTTTCTGTTCTTCTGGATGAGTGCTTGTGTGTGTGTGAAATATCTGTAGTACTTCCTTTTCCTGCCTATTTTCTTTTTTTTCTCTTTTTTTTATTGTTAAAAGAAAAATTTACATTTACTCCCCTTGTCCCAGGCCCTCCCACTCCCCTAATAACCTTCCTCCCTACCCCTGCTTCCTAAAGAGGGGGCAGGGTACCCTGCCCTGTGGGAAGTCCAAGGCCCTCCCCCCTCCATCCCGGCCCAAGAAGGTGTGTATCCATATTGACTAGGTTCCCGAAAAGCCAATACATGCAGAAGAGATAGGTCCTCGTGCCATTATCATTGGTTTCTCAGTCAGTCCCCGTTGGCAGCCACATTCAGAGATTCCGGTTTGGTGATATGCTCATTCAGTCCTGGTCCAGCTGGATTTAATGAGCTCCCAATAGATCAGGCACACTGTCTCAGGTGATGGGCCAGTCCCTTGCAGTCCTGACTTCCTTGATCATCTTCTCCCACCTTTTGCTCTTCGACTGCACCTTGGGAGCTCAGTCCCTTGTTCTGATGTGGATGTGGGTCTCTGACTCTATCTCCATCCATTTCAGGTGAAATTTCTATGGTGATGATCAAGATATTCATCAATGTGACTATGGGACAAGGCTAGTTCAGGGACCCTCTCCTCTGCTGCCCAAATACCTAGTTGGGGACATCCCTGTGGACACCTGGGATCCCCTCTAGAGACAAGTCTCTTGCCAATCTTAAAATGACTCCCTTAATGTAGATATCTTAATCCTTTCTCCAATATCCACCCTTCCTCCATCTCCACCCTCCCACTTCCCCAAACTCTCCCCAGTTCTTCCCTTCTCCCTCCCCCCCTCCCTTTTGCCAACTCCCAACCCGCGTTTCCAACTTTTGCTTGGCGATCTTGTTTGCTTCCAATTTCCAGGATAATCTATATATGTTTTTCTTTGGGTTCACCTTTCCATTTGGCTTCTCAAGGCTTGTGAGCTATAAACTTAATGTCAGTTGTTTATGGCTAGGGTCCACTAATGAGTGAGTGAGTACATACTTTCCCGCCTATTTTCATAATGCATTGTTGTGTTCTTCAGGATGCCCAGGGAGTAGAGGAGCGAGAGGCACTAGCAAGGATGGCAGCTAATGTGGAAAACCCAGCTTCTGCCGATTCCGAGGCCTATATTGAGAAGTACTTGAGGAGTGTGCTGGCTGTGGAAAACCTCCTGACCTTAGATCGCCTTCGTCAGGTTAGTGATGGACAGCGGTGCTATGGTGAAGCACCATCTGGCTTATATACTTTGACCCTCTGTAGTATGGGGTTGTTACACGTGAAGTTTTAAGAGTTTACTCTCCCATAATCCAGTGATTGCAATGGGGTCATTCTCTCTTGTCAAGTCATGGCTGGTATTTAAGGAATGTGGGGGGAAAATCTTGAACCATGTGTGTTGGCGTGCATCTCTCACGTGTACCTCTTCTTGGTGTGTTCTCCATTCCCCAGGAAGTGGCCGTGAAGGAGCAGCTGACAGGGAAAGGGAAGCTGAACCGGAGGAGTATTAGCTCACCCAGCATGAACAGGGTGAGTCCCTCCTGCTGCCCTTGGGGAGCTGGTGCCTTTCTGGCCTCTTGTTTGGATGCTTGTCTGCCTCCTTGCAAGGGATCTCGGCTGCCTCTAACTTCCCTGTGCTGGTTTTAAGTGCCTTGTCCCTTTCCTTGTCACATCTGTGCCCCCTTTGCCACTGTGCCTGCTGCTGGAGCCAGGACACTTGCTTGAGTGTCATTGGCACACATTGCTCATTTGTCCTCAGCCACCTGTCCAGCACACGTTGGGAGGCCACAAATGTGTGAAGCTAAATATAAGATAGCTGCCTGCCCAGGGCATGGAAGTAATTTTCTGGGCTTTAATTCATTATTTTTAAATTAGAATGCTTACAATATGTTTAGTAGATCAATTGCTTGAAGGCCATGTAGGGGGGTATGAATGCATAAAACGGGTTATATGAGTTTCATAACTATGGCTGAGATTTGTTGATTTTAAAAAAAGGTATGGGACTGGAGAGATGGTTCAGAGCTTAAGAGCACTGACTATTCTTCCAAATGTCCTTAGTTCAATTCCCAGCATTCACATGTGGCTCACAACCATCTGTAGTGCTGATGTCCTCTTCTGGTCTGCAGGCAGACATGTAGATAATGCACTTGTATATAGACAATAGTAAATAAATCTTAAAAAGGGTTTAATTTATATGCATATTGAATATGGAGATAAGTTGACAAATAAATATGCTCTTTATCTACTTCTTATTTCCATGAAGAGTAGGCCACTTTTGTCCTCAGCTGTAAGTGTTCGTGAGTGACAGGAAGGACAAGTTTCCCGCTGGAGAGTCTGCAGGTGCAGAGGTGCAGGAGACATGTCTGACCACCACAGGCCCACTCTCAGGCATGTAGAAATGCCACTATAGTTCCAAGTCACTGCAGTAAGTTACTGACACATACTGGCATCTGCAGAGATTTGGTATTTGTAATACTATACTCTGAATAGTTTATTTCTTAGACAAAAGAAATAAACTATCCATGGCAGGATCCAGTGGCATTAAACAGAAGCAGTGAAATGTCTTCTCTTCAGGCCCAGGGAAGTGTCACCTCAGTGGTGTGTAGCAAATACTAGAGCCTAGGTAAACCACCATGGGAAGGTACTGGTAACTGCTCAGTGATTTTCACCATCTTACTTTGGTTGGTTGGTTGGTAAGTTGATTGGTTGGTTGAGACTATGTCTCTCTGACTGAGTTGGAACCAAGCTGACCTCTGACTCACTGTAATCCTCCTGCCTCTGCCTCCCAAACACTAGGATGACAGGCACAGGCTTGTGCTATCAGGTTTTCAAAGCAGGACTTTCCAGAAGCTCTCTGCTTTTACACTAATCCTCCTTATCTCTCCCCAGTTGTCTGGAAGCCGGCAGGAGCTTAGCCCCTCTCACAGTCTGGGCAGCAACAAGGTGAGGTACACTTAGCTCCTTGCCTCTTGCATCTTCTCAAACCTCTGTATTTGCATATGTCCCAACTCTTACTCCACATCTGAGCTATGCTGTATGTGTTGGGAAGAGTTCCAGATTTGTTTCTCGGATCCTGCCATTGACATCCACCAGTACCTTCTTATAAGAATTAAAAAGTTTATTTTGCTAATTTTTTTCTTTCTACTTGTAATATTCATTTTGTTTCTGAACACAAAACTTCAAATTGGATTTATGATAGTGAAACTATGATATAATGATCTTACAAAGAATAAGAAACATATATTTATAATTATTGTTGTTTGTTAGAAGAAAAGGAAATGTGTAAACCCCAGTAAGCTTTATGCAAACAGAAACTCCCTATTGTTTGCCTAAAAATGTCAGTGTCCCTTGCGGCTGCCTGATCTGGGGGAATCCCCCCACAGTTTGTTCTTGTCACTCTGAGGTTCCTGGCTAAGTGTTGGTGCTGTGTTGACAGGATGACCCTAGAATAGGTCAGGAGCTTGCATTGTCATGGTGGCAGTGTGATGTGAAGGAGTTACTTCAGATGACTAGGGGGTGGGGGACAGGGGTGTGGGCACATAAAGATTGGCTGATTGACAGTAGTCCTTGAGGCCAAATGGTGTCCACGAGACCGTTTCTGTTCTTGTTATTCTGTACTCATCTCATATTGGACATTTTCTTTATGAAAGTATAAAAACAATGAAGATGAAGTTAATGACTAAGGCTCATTGTAAAGATCCAGATGCTATTACTATGCCTGAAATCATAACCACACTCACACAGACACAGGAGGAGCTGCTCAGCTGGTGCATGGTTTTCATGGCTTGGGCCGAACTGTGATTTAGTTTCTGCATCAGTGGAAGGAAGCAGAGCTTTTGGGGACTTGATTGTGTGAGGATTTTTAAGTATGAATATAGGAACTATTAAGGGAAATATATATAGTAGGGGAAAAAAACGTGACTTTGTGTGTTTTGGGGGAGGTGCATCTATCCCAAAGCCTCAGTTACAAGTTCCTTGTAAGGGCTGGAGAGATGGCTCAGTGGTTAAAGAGAACTGACTGCCCTTCCAGAAAACCTGGGCTCAATTCCCAACACCCACATGGCAGCTCACAACTGTCTGTAACTCCAGTTCCAGGAGACGCGAAACTCATGGCAAAACACTAATGCAAATATATTTTTAAAAAAAAACAGCAACAACAAAAACAAAAACCAAGTTCCTCATAAGAAGTGGCTGAGATTTCTGCTTTTCTATCTCCTCGTGCTTTCCTTATCTTAAAATGGCGACAGTGACAGCCAGCAGTAGCATCTGCATCAGAGAGCAGGGCCATGCTTTGTCTGCACCAGGGAAGAAGATGAAGGGACATATCAGGTGGAGGAGTTAAAGCACTACACAGAAGGGACACCTGCTCTCCAGACATTCTGCAAGGGTTGCAGTGAGGTGGTGACCATGTGTGGAGCCCCAAGGATGACCCTGTGGTGCACACAGGCAGGTGCAGAGCCAGAGTCCGCATTTTGGGCAGAAGTTGCTGCTTGACCAGAGTAGTGGAGTGAAGCCAGGGAGGAGGGGCCTTGTTTGGAAATCCTGAGTGATCCGTATGCTGAGGAGCAGTGGTGCAGGGGCAGTGTGTCAGACTTGGACTGGACGGTCTGAGTGGTCTGTCTGAGCCCCAGCCATCCCAGTATTGACTGTGGCGTGTAGAGCACTACATGCAATTGTTAGTGCAAAAGCTGCACGCTTATCTGGATTGGAAAGACTATGGAGGGGGATAGAGCTGCCCTTGGGGAAGAGTTGGAGGAGACAGTGATACCAAAGAGATGGATTCTAGGACCCTGCAGGTAGGAAGAAATGGCTGGGGAAGGAGAAGACTAGGTGTTATTCAAAGTAGATTACTGAGAAGCAGGCTGTGGGAGGAGCAGGTGAAGTTTAGTGTATGGGGTGTGTATGTGTGCAGAGAGAGGGAGATAGGCAGGCAGGCAGGCAGGCAGGCAGGCAGGCAGGCAGACAGACACACCCTTCCAGACTCCTTTGAGACAATATTTAGGATTGCTTGGGACGTTTCTGCTGAGCATTGGGAGAGATGAGACGGAGCTTCTGGCAGTCTCCCTATGTTGTATTGCTCAGCTTAAGGGCACAGTACTTTCTGTTGCTGTCCTAGGAGCTGCCCTTTTTTGTTCTGGATTTCTTGGGGTTCCTGAATAACTTGGAGAAAATGGCAGTCTTGTTTCCATCTGCTCAGATTTGGCTCATGTGATGGTTCTGCTTTGGTGATTTGGTCTCCCCAGTCCTTCCTATAAATCTCTGAGAGGTGTGGCCTCTGCCTGGGGCTTGGAACAGTTTACAATCCTCAGATCTTTGTGCTGGGCATCAGGAAACTTGGTTTCCATGGCTGTCAGTTCCATGGTGGAGACACCTTTGCATGTTCCTGTGAGCCTGGCTGTGATCACCCTTGAGTACCACCTTAGGCTTTGCTTTTGCCCCTGGGTCAGGAGGAGAACTGCTGTGTCACAGATGCCTGTAGATAGTACAGACAGATGGCAGCAGACAAGATTATTCCAGCCAACATGAGTTGTGGGTCACAGGATAGCTCCCCAATTTCCTGTGTGGGCCCCAGAGTATTATGATCTAAAGCAGAGCACTGTAAAGATGATTAGCTCCGAGATATGATTTAAGTCATGCCTTCTCACTAATGAGAAGGGACAAGGTGCACCCTTTGGCCCATTAAGGACATTATTACATGTGTCATTACGTCTATAGAAAATGGATTATGAGCATTTATAGGATATCTATCAAACTGATAGAAGGTCAAAGAGCCTGATAAACCCTTACCAACAGCAGTGCTTACCCACAGTGACTTGGCATGAGTACTAGGGCAAGCACTGCAGCATCCTTATAGTGGCAGAGGAAACAAACACATACCTGTGGTGTGGTTTAAGTACTACACACAGGTACATGTACACACACAGACACATGGGCAGAAATAATCCAGGCATTCTTTTGGCCCTAGAACTTTACAGAAGCAGACCATCTTGATTTCTCCTCAAGGAAGTATTTAATGGTCCAGGGAGTTGAGGAGTTGAGTCCTACAGATTTCAACCCAGACTCAGTTGCTAAAAATGCTAGAAAATGCATTTTGAAATCATCAAATATTATACTCTTGTCTATCTTGCAGGCTTATATGAGGTCAGCTCTGGTTTTCTCTTAATCTGTTTACTGCTCTCAGCTCCACGCTTCAGGTCAGTACTATAGGTGATGCTGTAGATCAACACCATAAGTTAGGATGTGACATGTGGAATCCCAGACATCACAAGCCAACCAGAGCACTACAGTTTGTCAGAGAGCATCCACTAGCCAGCTCCAGTCTCCCTTCCTGTGCACAAGGTTTCTTATCATCAGAGTAGAGAATCATTCTTGGGAGCAGGAGTAGCATTAAGAGGTGTCAAGAAGGGGCTGATATGACTGACCCTAAAGAATTCAGTTAATGGAATAGTGCTCATGCGTGCATGCATCTGTACCTGTGGATGTGTACAAGTGTGTGTGTGTGTGTGTGTGTGTGTGTGTGTGTGTGTGTGTATGTGTGTGTATCCATCTTCTGCCTTTATTTATTATTTACTGAAGCTCTTCACATGTTAAAATCAGAATTGATTCACCAAAATTGAATTGATAAAGTAATTAATTAAAGAGCTTGATTATCACTTTAGAGCCTAAAGCAAATCGTTCTTGGGATGTCCTTCAATTAAAAATATGAAATGTGACCAAACTGAAGTGGTTTTTCTGCTTACAATAATTGGATGCTTTGCCTCTGTTCTAAAAGAGATTTTTAATAGGTGTATTGAAAATGGATTCTTTATGATCATCTACCACTGGGTATGTCAATGCAGAAGTAATTTCAGCTTTTGCTGGCCCTTGCACTGAGACCTTCTGTGGTGCAAGGACAGCTGTCAACAAACCTGTTGTCATTCCTAAAGCCATTGTAGAGGAGGTGCCTTTCTACTAAGTAGTAGGGCAGGGTGGTGTTGTCCTCTGAGGTGGGTTTTGTTTTGTGAGGTCCTGGAGATTGAATGTGGGACCTGAAGTATGCCAGGGAATCGCTCTGCACTGAGCTGTATTCCCAGCCCTCAGGAGTTCTGATGAAGTTTGAGTCAGCTGGTACCTTGAGCATGTGGAGTTAACAAAGCTTCCTGGAACTGCCATCAGCTCAGCTTTGGCTCTAGAGACGCCAAGCATGAGTCACCACTCTTCAGCCACATTAGCCTGGGGACCGGAAATTGCATGACATCTCTTTTTATTTACTCTTTGTCACTTTCCTCATTGAAGTCAAAATCTTTTACAGAAAAGCAAAGAATTATACTTGGTGGAGGAGCAGTGGTGTGCTGGAAGACCACAGGTGGACAGGGAGACTGTTGGCCTGGCTGTGCTTCTGAGCCTAGAACCCATTTCAAAATCTTGAGGATTTTGCTTTTTTTCTTCTTCTTTTTTTTTTTTTTCAGTTCTGCTTCTTAGAACAAAGAGTCTCTGTGTGGGGATCCAAATAAGCCAGGGTTATTTTTCCAGTATCTTCATAGCTGATTCTGAAGTTCAGCAAGGGAGCAGATCTGTAGGAGTAGAGGAGCCAGTCTGGGGAGGTTCCACGTGGTGCCAGGTGTGCATGACTATGGCAGAAGTAAAGTGGTGCCAGTGCCTTTTCACCTTTAGGTCTGAGCTGTTTGAGAGAGCTCAGGAAATTCTAGAGCAAAATTTTCAAAGCCCTTTCTCCTCATAATCCCAAGTTCATTCCCTCTGAAGTACATTTGAGTGGTGACTGATTTTGTTTGGTTTATTTTTGTTCTTTCCTCCAACATTTCAGTACAGAGAAACTAGCATAGCCAGGCAGGTCAAGTTATTCGCAAAGTCAGGACTTGCCCTGTCCATGTGGGATAGAGGGACCCACGACCCTGGGCTCTCAGCCCTACTCTGAGTATTCTGTTCATTTCTGAGCTGTGCAGGGGAGGATGACCACTTAGTAAGGGTGTCTGTGTAGTTCTGAGTGCTAGCAGGGAAGTGGGGACCCAACCTCTTTTCTGTCCCTAGGAAGTAGAGCCCAATCTGCCAGGGTGCTGGGATCCTGACTCTGGGCAGTAATGCTGGCGATGATGACTGTGAGGTTCCTTGTCTGTCCTGATTACAGGGACCTGTGTTGGGGTCCATGGTCTCTATCTGCTGTTATCACAGGCCTGCTATACTTACACTGTCTGCGTGTTGTCTGAGCCTGTCATTTATTTACACTCGGAGTATAGGGGTGTGAGGCAGAACAAATCACTGCTGCTGTTCATCCTCAGTGGTAACACTGTGCACCATGTGCCAGCTGGGAGCCCTGAGTGTGCCTCAGAGAATGACACTTCCTTCACTTGTTACTGGTCAACTCTGTGTCACACAGCCCGGATGCTGACTGCAGTTCAGCTGCTTAGTTTCCTAACGGACACAGTGTGGCTGTGGCTGCTGCCAGGTGAGAGAGCTAAGATATTGGAATAAATTTCCTCTGAAATGAAGTAAGTTGTCTTCGGAACAACCTTGTGTGAACTTGACACCATGAACAGAGCTCACAGTGTCTCTTCTGCTGAGATCTTCTGAAGCTACTGACCTTAGTGTTCAGACACCTGACCATGACACCCCAGAGCACCTAAAATGGGCAACCTCCCAAGGAAAAAAAAAAAGCCGAAGATTAAGATCTGTAAGTAAGCTTGTGATCTGTAGGTGTGCAGATGCTCCGCTGGGGCTGTGTTTCTTACTGCCCTGATCATGTGCTCGGAGTCTGTTTTGTTTTCTGTTTCCTAATGAGTGCCCAGAGAGAGAACATCTCTCTCTCTCTCTCTTTTTAAATGCCATCAAGTGCTGAGCAAGTTCTCAGTGGTGAACATGATCCAGATCACTTAGGGCTTATTGATTTTATGATCAGTCCTTTGGTTGCTGCTAAAAGCAGATAGATTCCTAATCCATGTAGGAACCTGTGGGGCTGCCCCCTTCAGTCCCTCTTGAGCCCCTGAGGACTCACCGTTTCTGCTCTGTTTCTTAGCAGTTTCAGGGTATCCTAGTTAACCCTGGGTCATCTGTCAGCAGAATGCTCAGTTAAAGTAATATTAAAACTGTTATTTGGCCTCAGTGAGAAAGACGGGAGTTGTTACCACAAGACCAAAGGGAACTTAAGGTCTGCTTACAGTTTGGGGCTCAGCACCATGCTGCCCAGAGGCAACTTCCTAGAACCCTGGGAAGAGGAGGCCCCCACCCATTCTTGAGCTCCAGTAGAGACATAGGAGTGAGGATGTTAACTCCCAGCCGCAGGAGCCGAGGCAGAATTAAGGGGCATTTATTTCTAAAGGAGCAGTTACAGCCCACCCACGTGACTGTTTTGAGGTGGCAGGATGCAGTGAATGTTGGGATGGGCTTGTTGGAAGCCACAGGTTGTAATGTGAAGAGAAGTCTGCAATGAAGACTCACCATGAGGGGAATCAGCCCCAGTCCGCAGTGAAGACTCACCATGAGGGGAATCAGCGCATAAGCAAGTGGCAAGCATGAAGAAGGCTGATGATCAGATTTCTATCATAGGCAGAATAAAGCTTCAGTAATGCTAATTGGTTTATTCTGGGATATTATATAATTTTTCATAAACTTATTAATTTGAAACAAAATGACTTATCTTTGTTCTTGTGTGTAACAGGGTCGGTGGGAAAGTCAACAGGATGTATCCCAAATACTAGTTTCCAGCAGAATAACCTCAAGTCCTCCAGCTCACCCTGTTTCTCCCCAGAATAACCAGTCTCCCGATCCTGGTGAGTTTTCTTCATCTGCTATCACTGCCATGAAATGTGAGCGTCTTTTAGAGAAAGATTCTGTCAGGATGTCCTGGTGGTTGGAGTGTTACCTTGGTTTGGAAGGGTGACTTTATCCTGCATTCCTCTTGATAAGTCACGTTGTCCCCATCTTGGTTTGTTTGCTAACACTTGTGGATTTTTACCTACGTGTTCCATGATGACTCAGCTTTTACTTACTCTTTATGTGTTAGGTTTGGTGTCATGCTTGTGTTAACTTCACACATGACTTGGGAAGCCGTTCTCCTCATCTCTTCTGCATGGGTTTCTGTGGGATTGGGTAATACTTACTCCTTAGATATTTGACAGGGTTGCCCAGTGAGGTTGTCTGATTGTATAGATTATTGTTTATTTTCATAAATATCACAGTATTATTCTGGGATTTTTTTTTTTAAGATTTACAGCCGGGTGTGGGGTCACACTTTACTCCCAGCACTGAAAGATGCCTTTAGTAGTTCATACTGCTAGATTTACTTACAAATGACATTTGGAAAATGCATAGAGCAAAAGTTATATGTCATTGTTTTTATTCTGTCCTGTCTCTTTCTGTTTGACAGGACTGGGTGGCATGGCAGCCTCTTACTTGAACCCAGTGAAGTCTCTGGTGCCACAGATGCCAAAGCTGCTGAAGTCACTCTTCCCTGTCCGTGATGACAGAAGAGCCAGACAGTCATCTCCCCTTGCACACCAGGTGAGGAAGTCATAGTGAATGTCTCTCTGATGTGTGCCGGTACTGTTGTGTTGCTGTTCTGAAGTGAGAAGTAGAGGAACAGCCCTGTGGGCAGTAGAGCCGTCTCCAGCCCTGGCAAAGCCTGTGATAATGTCCCTTCCCCTCCCCTCCCTTCAGATAGCAGAGCTGTTTGAACGTGTTGACACTACCCTTTTTGCTCCAAAGCAGAACGCCAAGTCTGCTACTAATGTGATTTATGGTGATACCGCTTAGTGCAACAACAGTCAGATGTATAGAGGTGCACTTAGTGTTGTTTTTGTTGCCAAGTAGAAAATGTAATTCTATTTTTAATTCTTGATTTCATTTTTCTGTTCAAACTTTTTTGAATCGTGACTCCCCCCTCCCAACTCCCTCCTCCTCAGTGGACAATCAGTTCTTTGACTCAAAGTGGTCACTTCCTTTAAAAAACAAAACAAAACTTTGTCTAGCAATGAAGTAAGTATCAGAGAAAATGTTCTAGGGTTTGCCAGACTACCAGGAAGCTGCTTCTATGCAGTGGGGAAAGGAATCCACTTGGAGATGCAGCCTGTAGTCATGTACGCATTAACTCATCGGAAAATGATGAATGAGGAAACACACACCGTGCAGGTGTGTTGTTGAAATGGGTCTTTTGACATCAGCTCTCCCATATTTCGAATGTCCGAGTGTCAGGAATGTAGGTCAGTAGCCGTCAAGGCCGAGCAGCTCCTGAGGACTGTGTGGAGGCATCTTCAGGAGGGGCGCTGCTGGTGTCAGTAAGCTGTTACGCATGTGGAAAGAGCTTCCTGCCCTGTGTGACACAAGCTTGCACATCAGCACATGGAACAGATGGCAAAATGAAACACAGCAACTTTGAAAATGTTGAAACTGAACTTAGCTAAGCAGGTCCAGGGTCACATGACAGTTATAGAGACACATGAGTGAATGGAGTGCTCAGCAGGCAAAGCCGACTTTCGCAGGTTTGTCACTATGCACACTGTGCTGTTTTAAACTTGTCATCATTGATTTGAGGGTCTATCTGATTCCTAAAGTAACTTCAAAAAGAACTACACTTCCCCAGTCTATCCTGGTGACCATTTCATTTCACCTGCATTCGTGTGCACCATGGTGACTTTACATCAGATTCGAAGGCCATGGTTTCTCAGCTGTTGTCCAGATGGAAGATGTTGTCCTGTTGAGGACGAGGGCCTTTTGTTAAGCTGTTTTCAGCTCTTACCAGAGCAAGTCAAAGCACTGGTTGCACATGAGAGCTCACTCTGCTCCCTTTGTTCTTGCACTAAGCCATGAACTCCGGCTAGGACAGAAACGGCAGCCTGTTAGAGACAAAGCCTCTTAACGGGAGCAGAAAGGCAGTCTGTCATATCCAGGTGACAAGATGTCCTGGAGATTTGGAAGGTTCTGAGCAGTTTCTGTTTACTTACGTGTACTTAGGTTTTGAGCACACGTGAGCAAGGCTGAGGCTGCTGAGCCTGACCTTGTACAAATACTTTGTAAATGTATGAAAATATAAATTAACATTGGTCTTAGTGACAATGCCTGGTGGTGCAGCTAAAAGCATTGGCTGTGATTTGTGAAGACACCTCTCTGGGGAAGGTGTCTCCTTGTCCTCAAGGTCGCACACAGTCTCTGTCCTCATCTGCATAGAGCTGTCAGCCTTGCTGTCACTAACAGCATGTCCTCCTTGGTGGTCTCTCCTAGGCTGGGTGTCCAGGTATCTCCTTGACCCTCTATATTTATTCACCTGTAAGCAGTTCTCTTCCTCTAGGTAGCTCACTTCATTCCATGCTTTAACTATTCATATGAAGCATAAGGCTGTGGTTTGAAACCTTCTGAAAAATAAAGCCCAATCTGCATTCTTACTGTGGCTTACAGCACTCACTCTCCAGGACTGAGTGCCCACCTTTTAGTCTGTTTGTGCTCCCCTCCCCACTCTGCCATTATAAGATGTCCCACTACAGTTTATCTTAGGAATGCCCGGAGCACATGTTATTCAGAGTTTCGGTACCTGCCTTTCCTTCCAGTGCTGGCAGGCCCTTTGGTCTCCCCTGCATTGATTTGGAGCCGTGCTGTTAAGGAAGCACAGCCAAGTTCACAGTAGCCTTCTCTGAACCAAATAAAAACAACAGCTTTTTCCTGGGACTTGCTGGGTTTCCATTTGTTGACTGTCTCCCTCTGGAGTATAGCTCCTGTGGACAGGACTCACTGCTCTGAGTCGGCCTGGCAAGTCACATACTAAGTTGTCTTAGTGTCTGCTTGTATGAACATGGAGATGTGACCTTGTGTGGGCCTCTGTCATGTGTGTAGACAGCACTATGTATAGGGTAGAGGTGAGATAGGCACAAGTGTGGACCTGAGGTGTCAAGACATATTTATGAACCTTCTCTCCTAGGTGGATGGACATGCCACTGAAACAGACTCCCAGAGGCCTGGGTCTTTCACTGGGATTCAGTTACTCAAAATGTACGCCCCTTCCTCCTCCCTCCAACTCTGAGCCACCGCTTCAGCCTCTCACACTCCCTGCATGTCTGCTAAAGCTCTGTGGGATGGAAATTATAATTGTTAGTGTCAGTGTCAATAGCAGTTTTCTCTCAACTTGGGTACCTTGAAATGTGCTTTGTGCTGCTACTTCCTGGATATGCATCCGCGGACGTGGGGTCTCAGTGCCAGTGGAAGAATGGCCAGAGTGCCAACCAGGCTCCTGCATGACCCCCTCCTCCTTCCATTACTTCACTTGCTTGACAATCTTGTATACCTGGTGGTTGAAATTTTGACTTAAAAAATTCTTCCTTGTGGCTTCTCCAAAGAACAGGGTCATCTTGTTTGTAGCCTTGTCCTGTGACTTTCTCTGTTCTGCTGGTGGAAGTCAGGGCAAGAGTTGTCCCTGGTCTTGCAGGCCTAACCCAGTCTTAGCAGTTCTGGATTAGTCTGCCATACCTCCTGTGGCAATCTCTTTATTTCTGTGTTGTCTTACAGGGGCCTGCAGGGGAGTGGGTAGGATAGTAATCTCAGCCTGACAGTGTGGAGCTGACTTACCTCGTTTAAATGATGCACTTGTACCAGACTACCACTCTCTTTAGTTAGGGTCACCATGGCTGTGATGAAACACCATGACCAAAAGCAAATTGAGGAGGAAAGGTGCTTTTTTTCTCCCCTTGAGGAGGGGGGCCAGGGGTTTACACTTCTGCCTTGTAGTTTATCACTAAAGGAAGCCAGAACAGGAACTCAGGAGGCAGGAACAGATACAGAGGCCATGGAGGAGTGTGGTTTACTGGCTTACTCCATATGGCTTGCCCGGCCTGCTTTCTTAAAGCACCCAAGCCCACCACCTAGGGATGACATCACCCACAGTGGGCTGGGCCCTCTCATATCAATCACTAAGAAAAATGTCCCACATCAGTGGTTCTCAACTTGTGAGTTGTGACCCCTTTGGGGGGGTGTCAAACAACCTTTTCATAGGGGTCAGCAAAGGCTATCAGAAAACACAAATATTTACATTAGAACTCAAAACAGTAGCAAACTTACAATCATGAAATAGCAACAGAAACAATTTTACTGTTGGGGGTCACCATGTAAGGAACTTTATTAAAGTGTCACAGCATTAGGAAGGTTGAGAACCATTGTCCCACAGGCTTCTCTACAGATAGGTTGAGGGAGGCATTTCCTCAACTGAGACTCTCTTCTCTCTGATGACTCTATCTTGTGTCAAGTTGATGTAAACTAGCCAGCACAACCACTAACTAGGACTAACCTACAGTGCTAACCAGCACAGGATACTTTTGTTCTGTTTCCATTCTTGTCAGTGTAGTTCTTCTCATTATTGTGTTAACTAATTAATATATAAAACACTTAAATGGGAAACTCCAAGCTTTACTTCTAAAAGTTTATTTTAAAATCCCTAGGATTCTTTTTGAGTAGTTCCTTTTTTAAACCTTACATTTTTAGCTATCCTCAGCACAGTTCTTAGTTATAGGGGGTCAGCATTTGAGGCACAAACAAAAGGTTGACTTTATAGGGCCTAAGGCAGAGAGAGCCCTGACCCTGAAGGAAGCCACTCTTTGGCCACCATGTACCAGGTCAGCACATTGCATCTCCTCCACATGAGTAGCTGCCACCCACACTGCCCCCTTAGTGGAATCATGGAGCTAAAGGGACCTCTTATCTGCTTTGTGTCACCAGCCCAGCAAAATGAGCTCCATGACCAGTGCTCAGTAACCCTGCTTTCTGCCTGACTTCACTATCATCTGTGTAGGCACCTGATATTGGCAACAGCTTAGCTAGCTACAAGTACCCTGAGGTTTATTTTCTTCCAATGTCTGTACAAATGTTCCTTTGCTGAGATGTTTAGAACATCACCCAAGATACCCAGAAAAAGCCCATCAGTGACGTGCCTCAGTGGATTGACTCCAGCTCTGCAGGGTAGGAAGGGTAGTTCTGCTGCTGCTGTTGTGGGACTTAGAGACGCAGATAGAGAGCAACACTACTTAAGGCTTGCAGTATGAAGAAGAGTAGAGAGCCAGACTCAAACCTGCATACCCTGTTCAGGGATGCAGGCCTTTGTCATCAGAGTCACCTTTCACTCCCTCTCCTAAGAGAGGGATTGAATGGCTTCCTTTATGATGATCACAGTTTAGTTTGGAGGCTTAGCACTTTCTTAGAGACAGTCCCATAACTGGTTCTCCAGAGCCATCAGCGGACAAAGAGCATTGCAGCCTTTGAGACTGTTAGGAACAGCAGCATAAGATGGCATTATTTCAGTGTAAATTGAAATGCTCTATGAGGAAGGATTGGGCTGGTTACTTCACCCCACAGGGGACTGCTGCACCCTTGTGCTGACTCCAAAGAGGGAGGAACCACAGGGTGATTTGGCTGAAGTGCTGCCACAGGGAAGTGGATTGAAATGAACAGAATAGAGTCCTGCCATTCCTGGGCTTTACAGCAGTGATTCCGAGAAGATACACTAACTAATCCAGATGATGTCTGAGGGTAGAGGAGGCCCTGAATAGCTCACATTTCTGTTGTGAGCAGGCAGGGCAGGTGGGAGAGGAACGTAGGTTTGTCATGAGACAGTGAATACTGCCAAAAATCTTCATCGGTGTCCTTGGCATTTGCAGGCAGGAGTGACTGTCACCCCCTGCCCCAGTGCAGGACATGGCACTGGTAGGAAGATGTCTGGTCACTTGAAGCAGGAACCTCAAAGGATCAAGAGGGAAATCCCACATCAGTCACTGCCTCTGATTGCAGACAACGGGCCAGATGCTTTGGTCCCTGGCTTTGTGGCTCAGGATGTTGGCTCACAATCTTTTCTTATGTGATGGATGTTCATAGTTCCTTTTTTTACAAACAACTGTAGGTTGTGTTGTGTGCAATCTTCTTTGTGTGAGTTTATTCACAAAGAGTTGAGCTTCTCATTTTCATGGCATGCAGTTCTGGTTGCAATCAGTTTCTGTCTGATTTCCAGAAATGCAAAGATACTGCACGGAAAGAGGTGGCAGCTGACAAAATTGCTGTATTTGACCTTCTGAGGCACATTTAGTAACGAATCTGGAAAATAATGAACTACAATTAATGAAACCTGCACCCTTGTTCAAGTGTGTTTCTCAGACAGCACATACAGTAATTGAAAGGACTTCCTGCTCCCTAATTAGTCAGATTGAATTAATTTGCCATGATAGCTTTCTTCATGTTCTGGAAATCTGTGTTCTCATGAAGCTGTTGGTGTGCTTCAGAGCTTGAGACACCAAGTGGCAGCATTGATTAGTCTAGGGAATGAAAGGGTTAACGTGAGTGACTTTCCACCAGCCACAGGCAGCTCCCTTCCTGCTTACTTTACTGTGCCTGCCCTTTTGAGTAGAGTGGCTGCAGGGGGTTTTGCTTCATGTAGCCTCAGGTACAGGGGGCCACTGTCAGATAGTGCCACTCTGTTGAGGAAACTTAAGACCCAGGTAGGTTTGGCCCCTCCATCAGGCCTGGAGCCTAAGTTTTAGGATATAGCATGGGCTGAATAGATTTCAGCTGAGTGTGATTAACAATAACCAAGTAATAGCGGTCATCGAATCACTGAATCAGAAAGTATTTAAAGAACCAGACAAACTCTGGGAAGAAAAGAGCCCCCTTGACCTATATTTCCTTGTCCTGCTCTTTCCTGCTTTAAAAGATGATCATGGGCAGTGGGGATTGTGAGCTGCTTTAGAATAGGGAGTTAGAAAGTCAAGTTCATGTGTTGGATTGTTCCCTCTCGCTGCGTCTGCAAGGCAGAGTCCAGAAGAAATGGGATGACTGTTCAAGTTTACAGGAATTGTGTGTTCAGCAGACATCTCAAGTCACCTCCTGTGATTGACAGAGCCATGTAACAGGCAGGGTAATAGTGCCTTTGACAGAACCTGTAGTGGTCAGTCTGCCCCCCTCCCCACATGGTCACCTAGAGAACACATGTGGTTGGATCACCACCTTTATATGTGTGCCTTATGCTGGTGACAGGGTGACTCAAGGGCACTGTTGTGTCTGTCAGAACACCCACTTCTCCTTTGAAATAGAGCCACCAGATGGGTGAAACACGGGCACCGTCATGCCTGACACACACTATCCACATCAGCCTGACACGCAGAGTGTAAAGTGGAAGGTAACTGTGGGAACATGGATATGGCAGACACTAGGCACTGAAGGTATCCCCACCACCATGGTTCGGCCAGGCCAGAGCCTTCCCTGAGCATGCTTCTGCCCTTACTGTTCCCCCATCCTGCAGACAGAGCTCTCTCCCCTCATGCACATGGCCCTTAGACACAGCTCCATTGATGAAGTTTCGCTGCAGGTTGGTCTTCAGTAGCGTGTGTGTCTGTAACCAGGCACTGCTTTCATCAGAATCTTTACAAGCTACATGTTTCTAATGCCCAACGTCTGGCTTTGTTTGCTTAAGCTTTCCTCATGCATCAGGAAGGTAAGATGTTGGCTTCTGATTATTTGCAGCAAAAAATACAATTTACAACTCTTATAAAACTAATCCCTACTTGTACTTAAATCATTGATTAATATTTATTAGAATACAAGGGGAGTGTTATAGTTAGGCGCCATTTCGATCAAATTGAGGGTAGTAGGCAAACGTTAGAAAAGGTTTATAGATAAGAAAAATGCGTCTGGAAATTCAATATTCAATAAGTTCAAAGTAATTAATTTTCCTTTGACCAGCCTCTTGTTCTTTTTACCTGGCCTTATGCTAAAATTTATGAGGATCTTTTCCCACAATCTGTTTCATTCTCTATGCTGTTTGTTAAGTAACTGATGTACATGTTTATTCCTTCAGAAAACACAAAAGCAGCAAACTCACTGATGCCCTTCTAAGAGTAGAGGGCAAGATGTTCCTTCTGAGCTCCATAGACAGAGGCACAGGCAGTGCAGGGTTCCAGCAGGCACTGCCCAATGTGTGGGTGTTCATCAAGCCAGGATCGACACTTTGATCAAGCTGTGATCTTAGAAATGACTGGTACCACTTCCCGAAAACACTTCCAGGCTGTGGTGGCTGAACAGAGCTCTGTTGGGTCTCAGCAGTGTGCAGCAGACCATGCAAAGGCTCCTGTGGGTCACCAGCTCAGTCCAGCTATGGTGCTTTCGGCAGTAGGCTATGCCTGAGCCCTGGTTCTGGAGTGGGAAACAGATCATTGTATTCAGTCTTCTCGTGGGACTTCTTAATATTTATGGTTGTGAAATACTTTGCAGTCGTTTTTATTAATAGTTACCAGATGTGTCATAAGGATTAATGAACTTATGATCTGAAATGTTTTGAGCTCCTGAAATAGAGGCAATGTCTGTGCAGGGAATATGGAAAAGAGCATTAGAATGCAAACAGTTGAGCTTGAAGGGTGAAGCTATTGTGTGGGAAGGAGCAGTGGCTCACATAAGGTCCAGTGTAGTTTGTAGATGGATCTGGTACCCTTACAGTGACGGCTGCATTCATCACAGGCCATTGTCACACATGGGAGGCTCAGCCCTGCCCACCCTGCCCTCATGTGTGGATGCACACAGCTCCTCTCAGCCTGGGTACTGGGTCTGACTTTTCCAGCTTCCAGACATCTCCCTCCTGAGCCTGAGTGCTCATTTCTGTGTCTTTGCCTCCTTGACTCAGTTCAGGCCACTGAAACGACTCTTAATTGATCCCCTCACACCAAGTGAGAGTCTTCCCTTTCTAACCAGTCTCCCAGAGCATCCTTCTCACTGGCGCCATTTGGAGAAGCAGCAGCCGCTGTTTGTGCACTCACAGACCCCCCTACAGCGCTGACCCTCTTCCTCTGCCGGGCTTCTCAAGACCCAGAAGGAGTAATTTTTCCTGGGGAGATGAATAGGTGGTGCCTTACACACAGTCCCTTCCCTGCTGCCCGCCATGCTGCTCAGACTGGCCCTGTCAGCAGTCCCTTCTCCTCTGCATCCCCTCAGCCTTAGAACCTTCCATCCGGGTATCCCTTCCACATGCTTCATTTTAGTCACTTGCTTACAACCCCCCCCCTCCCACCATCACCACCAGATTGCCACTCCCTAATGAGAAAATGCTCGGACATTGAGACCTTGAGAGTCTGCAGGAATGGTTTCTTGTTAGAACCAGGGCTCAGTCTGCTAATTCCTGCAGTTAATTCCTGCAGCTGTTTTGTTAGGGAGCCACTGGAGCTTATAATTGCTGAGTCATGAGGAGTCTGAGTGTCTTTCCATGCTCGCTATGACGTCAGTAAATGTCTGTGCTAGTGGCTACCATTCCATCCTGTTAGGCTTCTTACGTTTTCATGCTGTAGTGGTGGCAGTTTTCACCTCAGTGGGACAATTCCTCAAATCTCATCTATTTTCTGTCAGACCCAACTGAAGAATGAATCTTGCAGTCTGAGCATGAGAAATAAACCTTGTACTGTCTTTAGTAAGAAACACACCCCGAAAACCTTCCTGTTTGGGTGGACTTTTATCTGTGGGGAAAAGAATAGAGGCAGCATCAGGTCCCCAGACTCGGAGGTGGAGTGCAGATGACTCCACTTTCAGAGTGCCAGCTGCCCTGAGTGTGGTTCGGGGCTGGAGAATGGGGAGGTGGTGCTAAGACCAAGAACTTTTCTTATGGTTGAGGCATGGAGAAGGAGGCAAGGAGTCTTGGAGTCCAGGCTCTTTGAACTGCGTGATAGTGGCCCTGCTGCTACAGGACACCCTCTCTTGTCCATTGTCTCAGCCATACATGCTCCTAGCTCATTCCTCTGTCTACCCTTGTCTTTCCATTCTGCTCCTGCCTTCATTCTCCTTGGCACCTTCTCGGGGCCATCCCATTACTTTCAGTAGAGTGGGTCTATGGTAGTATAGTTTTCTAAAAGTAGCCCTGTGTCCCATGTGGCTGTGGTGTCACCTTTGCCAAAACGTGTGTGTGAGTGTGTGAGTCATTTGCAATTGAGGGAAGGTGGGCAGTCATGCTTAGGCCTGAAGGCCCTGTCTAACAGTCAGAACTACACAGAATTCTCAGGGCCTGTGATCCTGGGAACCAGAATAAACTGAATGAAGGCTTGGTTAGTTCACGTTTCTGCTGTCTGAGCAGCGAGCAGTTGCCATACCCCTGGCTTTTCCTCCCTGGGGTCCTCTGGTAAAGACTTCAACCTTTCTAGGTCAGAATGGTGACATGAGTCGTAGTAGAGCTGTGGCCACTGAACAGGGAGAGGGCAGCCCATGCTGTGCCCACTGCCTGGTGGTTGTTCTCTAGTGCTGAGTGAGCAGAGTTGGGGAAGTTCTGAAGCCAGAATTGGTTGCTGGAGGCAGGAATGGTGGGCTCCTGGTTTCTTCCAGAGACCTTTATGCTGCTGTCAACCTCTGTGTCCCGTACTGCTGAACTCACTGCAAGATGAACCTGGCTCCTGCTTCCTCCTTCTGACTTTACGCTTTTACCCAGATTCTCAGCTTTCCTCTAATGCTCCTTGAGTCACGTGTTTGTAAGTCAAGAAGTCTTCTGCTGTGAAGTTTCACCCCCTCTTTTGGGCTCTTCTCCCTGCTATGTCTGCTTGACTGCAGCTGTCTTTCCTGTCAGTCTGCACTGCACGGTCAGTGAGGCTCTCTGACTCTTGGCTGTCTTCTGCTTGCTTTGCTAGGAGTCAGGTGACTTCTCTTTCTTTCCTTAGCTTGGTTAGTTTGGGATGCCCGAGGCTGCCCATATGTCCTTGTCCCTTGGTGCTCCAGCGAGAGAAGCTTCCTTCCTTCTCAGTCCTGTGACATGTTATGTGCTCTGAGTGCGCTCAGGTTGTCTCCCAGCTCCTGCCTCCTGCCCCAGTTACTCCATGTAGAGACTTGCACTTAAACAGTCTATCCTTGGTCAGCGTGTGTCCGTGACCACAGAGCAGCATGACACTTGTATGTGTGTCTTGTCTCTGGCTGGGGCGAGCCTTTACTGGGCTCCTTTCTCTTGTGATGTGGAACCCTGGAACCCACAAACCTAATTGGTAGGAGTGTGTTGAAGTTCCTGAGTGCTGTGATGGTCTCCTAGTGACTCCTGGCAGCTTTCTGCTCTGTGCCCCTGTGCCCTTTGTGGGTCCCTCACTCATGCACTTGTCTCCTCAGCCCGTGCCCCGGATCTTGGTGCAGCCTACCTTCTCAGATGCCCGGGCAGCGAGGACAGAGGAGGTGAGTCACCAGGTTGGGGCTGTCCCACTTGCAGAGGTGGCCCTGACACCAGCTAGGATCCTTTCATCCACACCTGCCTTTCCCCCTTTGCTTCCCACTTTGATAATTAACTACAATGTAGGTCACTGTCTTCTCCCTGCACAGGATCCTTGTTACACTTGGCTATTTTCAACTTGCTAATCATATGATTGCTAAAGTCTTTGCTGCTTGACTGCTAATGTAGTCTGTGCTTTAATAGCGCACTGCTAGGCAGAGGGGATTTCTATAAACAGAACCATCTTCTCCTTGTAAGCGTTGCTTAATTCTCAGTTTTACATTTCATTCTGGTTCATGATATCTGCGTGAAGACTGATGCTAAGCTGGGAGGAAACCATCTCTTATGGTAGCACTCACCGTCCCGTGAACAGTAGGCCTCCCTTGTCCACCTCCCCCACACCTCCAGTCTCGGGAGATGTCGTGTCTTCACAGGGAAAGTTTACTCATTCAGTCACCAGCAAACAGGGCTCAGTGATTTGAAGGAAAAGTCCCCCTTCAGGTAGTACCCCATTTTGAAAGTGCCCTGTCACTCCAGTGCCTTCCTGGTGTCCTAGCACTTCCAAGGAGTCCCTTCCCCTGGGAGCACAGTTGTTTGTTGGTTGGACAGTTTTGGACAGGAGCAGGGCTCTCACTGGCAAGGCCACCTTCATCCTCGTGGCCTCACGACCTTTGGACATTCCAGAGGCAGCAGTTAGGTTGCAAGTGACAGATCACCTTCAGCCATGAGGAACTGCTTGCGGGGTGCTGACATGGTAGGCAGCAAGTGTACTGTCTCCCCTTCTACCGTCTTCGGTCTGTGCCATCACTGTTTTGTCCCTTCCGTGGGGAACGTGGGCAAGCACTTCAACTTCCCTTGGCCTTACTGTAAATGACTGTGTTTATAGTTCCTGCAACCTGCTTCTCTCCAGTGAATCAAGTGGGACACCTGTCACTGGAGGCTGTCTTTGCCTCTCCTTCATGCTCCTCTATGGCCAGAGGATGGAACTGGGGGTGACTGAAGCTCACTGGTGGGTGAGCGTGGAAAGGGCCCTCTCTCAAAGCCACAGGTCATGCCCAGCTTCTTTTGTAGCTCTGTGTATTCCACTCCTCACATCCAGCAATAGCTAACGAGAGTAGGAAAGAATAAATAAAGCATGTCTAAGTTGCGGAAGAAAAATGATTGAAGGATTGCCTAATCTCTCAGCATATTTATGGCGATGACAGTTATTGATCTGCTAGATTGAGTAAGTTTTCAGTGAGAGCCCCATCACAAAAATGGGCTGTTAATCTCAAGAGGTGCCGTTAATTCCCTCTCCAGAAAGTGTGTCTTGTGGGCAACGAAGGCTCTGGAAGCAGGAATATAAATGACAATTCACGGGAAAATGCATGATTTATCAAACTGCTGCGTTAAGCCAAGAAACTGGAAGAGACGTATAGATCTTAGCTGCTTCCCAGTTCAAATAAATCCTGTATTTCAAGTGGAAAGTGACCATAGCTGTACATAAATATTGAGATGCAGCTTTCCTTTCCCCGCGCAGCCTTCTACCTTGTTTCCATCCCACCGTCGTCCCTGGCATGTGGGTACAATGGGGAATTGTTGCTCTGCTCCTCAAGCAGCCTCAGTTATCTGAAAGAGCATCCTACACTCACTTCCCAAACACTGGGCCTAGTGGGTACCCTGCCATTACTGCAACATGCTAGCTTTGTCTGTCTCTTCCATCTGGTAACTGGGACAGAGATGTGAAAGGCCATTGCCACTGGCTCTGTCCTTGCTTGTGAGAAAACCTGACCCATGTCCCAGGATTGAGGCCCCCAGCCCTGACACAACACTGACAGCCAGGAAAGCCAGCTCCTAGAGAAAGTCATGGCCATAGGAAGCCTGGGTCCCTTCCTTGTCCTTGACTTCCAGCCTGAGCACCCCACCCAGCACTGTCTGGGGTCAGTGCCTCCTGGTGCCTGCATTGCTTGCTAAAGCACTTTCAGATCCTCTGGTGAGGTCATCCTTTGGATTTGGCCAGAGAAAAGTGCTCCTCTGCCCTCTTTAGTGTGTGTTTCTGTCTCACTGTGAGAACAGTGGTGGGTGAAGGCGTCTGCTTCCATGGGAACAGTTACCTGAGACCAGGAAAGCTGGGACAGGCATAGTGAAGTTTAGTGTGTGCTGCTTCGTGCTCCCTGGAACAAGGGGCCTTGCTGTGTGTCATCCCACCCTGTCCCCAAGTGCAGGGATGAACATCTCTGTGAAAGATGAGCTGCAAATGCAGCAGGGCTTGTACCACATTGCTCGGCCACTCCTGAACACAGGTATATAGCCCAGGCCTCACCTGGCATTTGGCTACAGGGCCAAGGCAAGCTCTGGCTACGTTTGCTTCAGGTGTGTGCTGTCCCTCAGCCCGGAAAAGCTCCTACCCAGTCTTCAACATAGAGCTGGTAGAGCTAGCCTATGAGTTTTGATTGGGTGGGAAGGCCTTTTTCAACTCTTCTCAGTATATTGTTTGCCCTTCTGCAGGCTCAAGGAGGCAGCCCAGTGCCTGGTGGGGCTTTGGAGTCGATGGTGCAGATGGCAGCCCCTGCAGTAAAGATCTGCGACAAACCTGTCAAAGTGTCTTCCTCGCCATCTACCATGGTGGTTACTCAGCCCCCAGAAGGGCAAGATGGTCCCCCCAGCCCCTTGAGTGAAGCTTCCAGTGGCTACTTTTCCCACAGCGTCTCCACTGCCACCCTGTCAGAAACATTCACCCTAGGCCTGGACACCACAGGCCCTGGCAACCAGACACCTGGGTCTCCCCCTGCCCTGAGTCAGGTCAACCCAGAGCCTGAGCTGGCTTTCCTCTCTTGTACAAAGAGCCATCCACCTGCCCCAGAAGAGCCTCAGGTACTGTCTGCCACAGCTTCTCAAAGCATAGAGCTGGAGGTTCCCAGACCAACCCTTCTTTCTGAACCTATGTCTACTGTGCCCACATCCCCATTCAGAATCCGGAAAGTGCGGACCTCAGAGCTTAAGTCCTTCACAGGCATGCTGGGGGGTGTCTCCTCTGGAGCTGAGGAGGACCCACTGGCTTCAGAAGAGCTCAGCCATGCTGAGGGACAAGCACTGGGGAGGCTAGAAGTGACATCCGACTCTGAGGAGGCCAGCGAAGTCCCCGAGTGGCTCAGGGAGGGAGAGTATGTTGTGGTGGGCACCAGCAAGACCGGCATTGTGAGGTACATTGGACCCACTGACTTCCAGGAGGGGACATGGATTGGTGTGGAGCTGGACCTGCCTTCAGGTGAGTGGGCTGTAGGTGCTCCTGCTGAACATGAACCTGGGATGTGCCCAGTGACATCAGTTACACTCTTCAAGTCTCCTGACCCTTCATAAACCAATGTTAGCACGTTGAGGTCTCTGAAACATCAAAGACCCAAGGTAATCACCGAAAACCACTATGAACTTGGTGTAATGCTTTTAAATCTGGCTGTGTGTCCCAGGCTGGTTCAGAATGACTTGGGCCCAACAATCCTCTTGCTGTAGCCTCACCATTACCTGGGGCTATAGCTGGTTGCCACCACACCCAGCATTCTTTGTAAAGTGGCAGCAGCACCACCCCAGGCTGCATTCAGTGTTCTTGAGACTCCAGGGCACTTCGGCCTGAGCTGGTGGCTGGAGGGGAGGTGGAGTGTGGAGGACTCTTGACTCTCAGGTCCAACTGCAGAGCTCAGAAGTGGTCAGAAAGCAGGGGAGGCCCTAAAGAAGCACTTGCCAGACTTCTTTTTTTTTTTTTAATTTTTATTGTTAAAAGAAAAATTTACATTTACTCCCCTTGTTCCCGGCCCTCCCGCTCCCCCCCTACCCCACTGCCCTCCCCCTGCTT
>JAQHUG010000204.1:2699791-2754606 GCA_028555095.1 Dicrostonyx torquatus | reverse complement strand
TGTTTCTTTATCCTTTGTGTATAGGAGGGCTACTGATTTTTTTGAGTTGATCTTGTATCCTGCCACTTCACTGAAGGCATTTATCAGCTGTAGGAGTTCCTTGGTAGAGTTTTTTGGGTCGCTTAGGTACACTATCATATCGGCCAGACTTCTATCTAGACATTTCTCAGTGTTGTTTTCTCCCTTAGGAGTAAACTCTGGGGACCCAGCACTCTGGCCTCTCAGGCTCTTTCATCCCTGTTGCAGACACAGGCCAGGTTTTATTGGGTACCCATTTCCCACCTGCACCACGTGAAACATGCAGTTCAGTGGTTTTGAGCATACTTGCTGAGCTGGCCACCATTACCAGGCTCTGTATTGTCACATATTTGTCACCTCACAGGGAAATCTCATGTCTGTTGACAGCTGTGCCCTGCCCAGCCCCGGATTACAGCTAATCTGCTTTTTGTCTGCAAGTTTATGGGAGGCCATGATCTGGGCTTGGCTTCTTTCCTAACGTGTGGCCGGGGTCCCCTTCTGTGGCAGTGCCAATGCAGCCCCTTCCTGTTTATGGCTGAGCTCTGCTGCATGGATGTCTGTGCCCTTAGTCAGTGCAGGCTGAGAACAGTCACATGGACACAGGGCCCCATCTCTCTTGCTCATTGCTGAGCGTGTGAAGAGAGCAGATTGTTTTCAGAGTGTTGGTCCCCTCGCAGTGCTGGAGGGCAAGGTGTGAGCACCTTCTCCCTTTTGGAGCAAGGAGTGTTCCTTGGTCTGAGCAGGGAGAAATGAGAGTGCAGAGTTTGGACTGCAGGGACACCGTGTCCCTGAGATGTGCAGTCCACCTGTTCTTGCAAAAGTAACTGCCCAGGCTGCCACCCAAGAGAGCTGGCTCCCTGCCACTGTCTCTGGACACTCAGAGCTAGCAGTCTGTTGCCAGGGTGGACTCTAGCCGTTAGGCGGGCACTCTCAGAGCCCAGCACTAGGCCCTACTGTCTCTCCACCACCCTGTGACTTCATAGGCCCATTCATTTCCGACTGCAAGCACAGGCCAAAATGACACCCTCGTCCCTGAGCCAAATGCTTCCTTTGAAGTCACTGTCTTTAAAAATAATCTGACACAGAATAGCTTGATTGGAAGTGGTTCAGGATGTTAGCTGCAGCACGGCTGGGAAAAATTTCAGATCTGCTCTTTGCAAAGTGCAAAGGGGGATTCAGGAAAAATCTTGTGTCTGCAGCTAAACTCAAGAATTAAAGAGAATTAGTAAATAATTCACCAGCAGGAACTACCTAAGCACATGCTTTTGTTCACATTGCTGTGCTAGGTTCAAATTTACGATCACGATGGTGAGCAACACCCCCCACTTGACTTTTAACTGTGCAGAGGGGAAAATGCAGGAATAAGATTCTGATGGGAACAAGCGCTGTGAGGGAAAGAAGTGTGCTGAGGATGGAGGAGGGCGGCTGTCAGGAATGCCACGAGCTATTCAGAGAAACAAAGGACGCAGGAAGCAGAGCTGGCAAGGCTGCTGCCATCAGGGTCGGGCAGGGTAGCATGGCAGCGCTCCTGAGTGTGGCCCAGCTTGCTGTGTGTGAGGACCAGCAGGAAGACGGCTGTGAGGCCTGAGGGGTGCCTGGTGCCTGCATCTAAGGGTTTTGTGGGGGTTAGTGCACTTTGGTCAGGGCTTGAAAAAGATCACTCCTTGCAGAACATACATGGGGAGTAATGGGAACAGAAATTTACTGTGAGGAATGGCAATTGTTTGGGCTGGAGAGGGTTGTGGGAGGTGTGGGCAAGAGTGGTCAGAGTTGGGGAAGATGCAGCCAAGGACAGATGGTCGGAGGAGTCCATTTGGGAGGAGTGTCAAGGTGAGTGTGTGACATCAGAACAGGTCACGAAGGGCAAGGCCAGAGAGCTGCACATCAGGAAAATCAGGAAAGGATCACTGTCTGAAGTGATTCATGCTAGGTGCTCTGGGGGCCCAGCTGGGGGAAGTCACATCTGGACTGAGCTGTGGTCTGCATACAGCCGGCTGGGCCCTTTGCTGAGACCAGATGAGGCGGAGCTGGGGTGAGAGGTAGCCAGTTCAGAGATTGTGGCAGTGACCAAAAGGGTTATGTGTGAGGTTGTTTGAACAGCAGAGAGGCAGAGCAACCACTGCAGGCCCTGGCCTACTTCCCAGAGATGAGCAGGCAGGGTGGGTGCTGAAGAAAGATAACCTGGTTACCGTGGCTCTCAGGTGGGTTCTTCCCTGTCTACTCCATTTCCCTATAACATCCCCTACTCACCTGTCAGAGGAAATTTTCGCTTTTACAGTTCTTGACACCCTAGTATGGCATCTGCCAGCCTACTGTGTGGCATCTGCTGACACACTCTGCCATGGTTTTGCCAGCTTCTTGGATGAACCTGGGTCACCTGCCCTCCTAGGCTTACGTTTGCATTCTCAGGAAAGGGACTGGTGCCCCTGGAGGAGCAAGACCCAGCTCTGCCTTGGTGGCTTCCCCAGTCCTCAGCAGGTCTTTGTCCAAGGCTTATTATCTCATGCTTGAGAGCACAGGGCTAAGGGACTGTGGGTCCCTGGTGACACTGCTTGCTGTCATGAGAGGCGGCTGCTCTGATTCTAGGCTCACTGGTTCACCGGGGTTGTGTTGAACCATGGCAGTGACTGAACCATCTGTTTTCTGGGTTGGGTGGTGCCATGGAGGTGGCAGCATGTTGGGCACAGTAAGGAAGGTGACTCTGTATAACATGGCACCTCCATGATGCTTCCTCCTTTTCTTGCAGGAAAGAATGATGGCTCCATTGGCGGGAAGCAGTATTTCAAGTGCAACCCTGGCTATGGGCTGCTGGTGAGACCGGGTCGAGTCCGCAGGGCTCCAGGCCCTGGGCGCAGGCGCAGTGCAGGGCTCCAGTCTCAGGGAGCCCTAGAGGCCCGCAGGAGTGCTACCATCTCAGGCTCTGCCACCAACCTGGCCTCACTGACAGCTGCATTGGCCAAGGGCGACAGGAGTCACAAGAACCCTGAGAACCGGAAGTCCTGGGCCAGCTGAATTGCACCCCCCCCTCCTGGTGGACACTAATGGGAAGGGGGACACCTTCTGGTATCTCCCTGGAGGACACCCCTTCCATGGGAGCAGGGCCATGAATGCTTTTTGCACGATGCAGGGATGGTGGGCAACCTGGTTCTCCATCCTCCTTGGGAATCTGGAAGCTGCATTTCTTCTTCTACTTGATGAAGGCAGAGGCTCCTCAGCTGCGCTCCTCCAGCTGGGGTGGAAGTTCTGGGAGCCCAGAGACTTGAGGGATGGTAGTTGGCTGGCAGGGCTGGAGTCAGGCCAGCTCCTCCTTGCCTGCTTGAAATGAGGGGGTTCCCAGCCAGGTTTGTTGGGCTCCCCTTTTCCTTATTCTGCTGACTTTACTAATGTCTTAATTTTAATAATGACCGTAACTAGTGTCTTGCCCTTCACAGACAGGAGTTCCCTCCTGTGCCCCGGGAGCAGCCCCATACCACTCTCTGTACATCAGATACTTCCTCAGTCTCCCTACCCCATGCCCATCCTTCTGCATGGCACACGGGGTTGCTGGGAGGCATCTTGGCTGGTGACCAGTCTTCACACCAGAAAATCTTTCCTCTTGGCTTTTCATTCCCTAACAGGATGCTTGAACTATATTTATTTAATTTATTCTTTTCAAAAGCTGAAATAATTAGTGACCCACAACCACTGCCTGTCCTAGCATACCTGCATAGGGCCTGCCTTGCACTTATGCCTCTGGCTGCTTGGAGAGTGGCTGCTGGAGGCGGCCAGCAAAGGAAGCCACCCTTACGTTGCTTGAGTGCAGATACACCATGGCCTTATTGTCACTGGGGTGAAGGCAGACCCAGGGGCTTGACACAGCTCAAGGCATTAGTACCTTGTTTGAATCTGCCATGTTTTAGGAAACAGCTGCATAGTGTTTGACTCCATGGCAGTTTCTAAACCCTGCCTACACCTGAGGGCCACCAGCTGGGCAGGTAGGTGGTGAGGGGAGAACTGCGCTCCATTTTTCTTCCTTGGATATATGCTAGTCATGGTAGATCCCAGGACATGACCACCTCCTCCCTGGAATGTGTGTTGTTGGGGGGGGGGCTGAGTGGGCAGGTTGAAGCCACCCAGTCCTGTTGTCCCAGGTTCTGCCCTGTTCTTCAACTCAGAATGGAAGCCCTGTGTTAGAATTCACACCAGTTATTCTTGGCAGCTTGTTGTAAGTTTTGACCCGCAGTCTTTTAATTTTTCGAGACAGGGTTTCTTTGCATAACAGTCCTGGCTATCCTGGAACCTTGTAGAACAGGCTGGCCTCAAACTCTCTGACCCTTAAGAACCACACCCAGAAAGCTTTTGTTGGGGAATGGGTTCAGAACAGCTCAGCCTCCCCCGGCCCTGTGGCCTCCATGCTAGTGTTGCTGGTACTCAGTCTGGACAGTCTGTGTTGTCTGATTAGCCCAGTGTAAACCTCACTACATCTGTGTGCCAGCCTGAGTAGAGGCTGATTTCGGGCAAAAGAAGGATGGCGGTCTCCCTGGTGGAGCCGCAGACCCTGCCTGCACGGAAGCCCCAGCAGGGGTGGGGAGTGTTGAGCATTACTCTGCTCTTGTCACCAGGGGGCCTGGCTGGCAGAGGGTCTGCCTAGAGCGACCTGCCTCCATCTCCTGGAACAGCACAGATGTCCGGAGCTGCCAGCTAGAGGCAGGCAGCAGTTCTCTTAACTCCTTCAGCTGGCATTTTGGGGATCCCCTCTAGATGTGTGTTGCTGAGTTAGCATTGCCAGTTCTGCCTGGCTTGTTCTTGGGGCCAGCACAGAAGTTCTCGATTGTGTTTCAGTTAGAGGTTTTGTCCAGTCAGCGTCCATGGTGTCCCCCAGAGAGCAGTGCAGTCATTCTCTGAAGGGGCCAGAGTCCCAGAGTACCTCCTTCCTCTGGGGTGGCCATGCAGTGTGTGCTAGGGAGAGCAGTTCCTGTAGGCGTAAGGCCAGTATTGTTATGCTGGGGGAAGGGACATTATACCATCTGTCACTTGTGGTGGTCTAAAACAGGATGTAAAGGGACTGCTGACTTCATCTTGTTAGCTGGGGCTCTCCAGAGCATTCAAGTCCTGAGTGATCCAGCTTGACCAGCTGTTGTCTGGTGGTTCTGGGACCACCTTCTCTCCTTTCAGCCCACTTTCCTCCCAGGTCCTTGGACCTGAGGTTCCCCAGCCCTCTCCACTCCCAGGCTGCTGAAAAGTACCATTCCCACCGGGTCCTGCAGGACAGCCTTCAGGTGAAGTGCTCCAGCTTCCTAGGCAGCTGGCCAAAGCATGTCCAGGACAGCTCCGCCCTCAAGTGCTTGGCGCTGGGGCCCAATTTTGGGGCTGTGTTTTGTAAGGGCAGTCTGCCTTCACAGAAGGCTCTCACTCTCATGTACCTTGGTGCTCAGGATAGGCTTTAATGGGAGTGAAGTTTGGGGCCTCATGCTGGCAAGTTTATCTTCATGGGTGTTTCTTATGAGCTGTCCTTGTGGCTGAGAGGACCCTGTGAGGGTTGGGAGGTGACCTCAGGAAAGCTGGCGCTTCAGAGTGGGCCTGAAGAGATGAAGCCTAGGTCTTTGCAGGCCTGCAAGGCTTGTTGCACCTGTGCTGCACCATGACCCTCATGTCCCCTGCTGACTGAAGAGAGTAAACCTGGCTTTTCCTGGGCTGCTATACTAGATGAGGCCTCCCGGGCCAGCTGCAGCCTCGATCTGCAATGCTTTTCTGAGCAGACTTGACACTAACTTGCAGCTGGAAAGTGGCGATGTACAGGGGTCATGGTCGCTAAAATATCGGGCAGTTTAGGCAGGAAGTGGGTGTGTAGTTGGGGCCCAGGTCTAAGGGGCAGAGGGCCATTGTTTGTGGGTTGTGTTTACGGACGCGTCCTCTAAGGAGCTGCAGAGGTATAGATGGTGTCTCTACATCTGTGTTCTTCCCCACCACTTTTCATACCTTAGAGGCTCCGTGTGGGAAGCAGGTGAGTGGCTCACAGAGCGTCGACCTGCCTGTGTGTGCTGTGTGTTGTGCACAGAGGGTGATTTGAAGCTTTTTGTGCCTCAAGGCCCAGGCCACCTCAGGTCGAGACTATAGGGCCATCTCTAGTGCCTTCTTGGGGTCTGTGCTTCCAGCCCCAGACACTACCCAGAGCATCTTTCTCTTAAAATCTTTGGTGCCTTCCTGGTGGGCTGTGGATGCCCATGGTGTGGGGAGTCGGGAACAGCACTGGTGTGTGGATCATATAAATACGAGCTCACATGAAGTGATGTTGATTCCAGGATTACAGTGATTTGGTGCATATTAAATGGGAGTTAAAAATCCAAAGACCCTGTAATGAATAGGAAAAAATGATTTATGTATGTTGTATGATGAACCAAACTACTGTAATTTTGTACCATAATGCCTTTCTATCAAGTGACCAACAGCTTCTAAATAAAGCCAGATGGTTTCTTGCTTACGTCTGAGGTCAGTCCTAACTGTTCTTCCCCTCCCCTCACCTTGGTCTTTGCTCACTGTTCTGTCCCTTGGTGCTGGTCCTAGGGCTTTTCAAGATGGACAAGAGTTCAGAGAGCAGCAGGCCCCAGGGCACAGACTTCTGTGCTCCATAGATTTGGAGCAAAGACCCTGGGAAGGCCCCACTGGCGTCTTGACCTGTCTCCAACCTTCTAGAAGCCAGACAGCAACAGGAACTAAGGTGCTAGACTCAAAAGTAACCGGGCTTCAGGGCTAGCTAAGTACAGGTGGCAGTGTAGATATGTGGGTCCTCAGCTTTCAGGCCCCACTCTGGACTCAACTAGAGAGCAAAATGGACATACCCTGGAACAGGTGTTTTAGGAAGAGGCATAAATTAGGGCTGTGGCTGGCCAGCAGGGGTGGATCGAGTCCCTTTGGGCTGTGGAATCTGACTTTAGGCCTGCTGACCAGGAAGCCTACCCTTCCTGGTTTGTGCTAGGGAAGGGATCAAGCTGCCTCTGTTTCCCCTGGAGCCCCACTCTTAAGCTCCCTGCCACAGCAAAGCGCCACTTTCAGCAGACAGGACTTGCTCATGTTTTTCTCCCTGCACCCGTGCATCATTCTGCCCAAGTCTCATAAGTAGAATATCCTGGGAATGCAGGGTCAAGGCCACCTGGAGGCCCGAGGGAAGGTGGCCACAGCCACAGGCAGCTCTGTCTGCACGTGGCTTGTTAGTCCCAAGTGTGGCAGTTATTCTCAGACATAAACTCTGCCAAGAGGGACAGAAGTGTGGCAGCCTGGGGCAGTCCTGTGAAAGATGAGGCAGGGTTCTGAATGGAACTGATCCAGCATTGCATGGGTGAGGGGTGGGGTGGGTACATCCTCTTTTCCAGGCTGCTGTTAGCTGGCAGCTCCAGGAGCAGTCTAGGCTGTACCAAGCCCTGGCATGGGCTCTAGTGGGTGTCACACTTGATCCACTCTTTGCTTACTGAGTTACTCAAGGAACGTGTGCACCAATCCTGAGCCTTGAGTGTGGCCAGCACCAGGGCCTGGAGGGGCTGAGAAACCATTCTTGGATGCAGAGAGGAGGGGGTACCCCAAGGAGATGCTTAGCCTTGTAGTGCATGTGCCCAGGCTGAGGAGACTTGGGCTTAAGTTGAAATAGGAGTTTAGGGCCAAACTATGCAGACCCATGAAGTAGGGACAGGCCTGTTGTTCTGACCTCCTGAGCCATATGCCATCCCATAAAGGGAGATTGGTTGTTCTCAGTCTTCTAAGAAGGGAGGGTCAATGGATCTGCCTGTGAGACAGGGAAGGCTGGGACCTGGTCCTTGCTCTGCTCACCACTGAAAACCAGATCACGCAGAACAAAGCTACTGCTTTATTCTGCGCCTCCAGATGTAGCTTTGGAGCTGGCTCCTTTAAGAGGCCCAGAATGGGGCTGGCTACAACAGCAAATGCAGGAAATGGAGAGACTGAAAAGCAATAGCACCTTAAGCTTGTTTGTGATCCTAGGGTTGGAGCCTCTCCAAACATGGGCACTGGGCCACTGTGGTTGGGGACTTGGGGACTCCTAAAAGATCCCTTAAGGTGACCATGGGGCCCAGGGTCAGATGATGGCAGAGGTTCTTTTGCTTGGGCTTTGGCACTATGATCTCCCAGCTCCCAGTCCCTTTGCGAAGTCTAAAAGGCAGAGCTGGGGGCAGAGCACTTGCCTGGAATGTGAGAGACTTCAGGTTTGATCCCCAAACTAGAAAACAAAACCCCCTAAAATGCATAAGGGAGGGTGCATAGAACAGACACCTGTACCCACTTCAGCCCCCGCCCCTTAAATATTTGGATCCAAAGAAATCCCAGACAGCCTTTGTTCAGTTATACATTTTATTCTCTAATAGGTACAATACTAAAATAAACACAAATTAAAAAAAAGTTTTATTAAAACAAAACTGTACAAAAAAGCAGTATACTACATTTTAATTACAGAACAGTCTACTGTCCAAAAGGCACTAATCCAGAATAGGAGATACAATGAAACAGGACTCGTTGGAACTATTTAATCAATACAGTAGAGCCCTTGTTTCTTTGACCATTTACATCCAGAAACAAGGGCTTCTTGCTACAGTCATCATCACACATTGTTAAATCCGAGTCCTACTGGGAAGGTGCAGTATCACTTCCTAGAGCAGGCTCCACCCGGGCCCAGGAGGGGCTGGAAGGACGTGGGCGGGCACCCAAGCTTGTCTTGGCCTCTGGTGGGTTGGTTCTGGCCATTACTGGCAGCCACTCTAACCCCTCTCCTATTTAGCACCGGCAAAGTGGGTTCTGAGATGCTCCAGGTCAAGGGCAGGAGGTCGGGTGACAGCTCCAAAAGGGAGGCATCTGGTAACCCTGTCTAAAAAGGCAGCAGCTACCTGGAAGGGGTGCATGCCCCAGTGACAGCCAGGGGGCTGGGTGCTACGCCAGGCAGAGCCACCTGGGCAGCAGACAGAAGTTCCCCTTGCTCCCCGGGTCTGAGTATCCAGTGATCTTGTCTGGGAAGTTGGTTTCTAGAAGGGGAGCTTGCTTTCCAGAGACAAGTCAGAATGCCATGCCTGGCCTCAGGGTGCAAGCTACTTCCCTCCCTCAGGACCGCCTCAGGACACCTGAGGAGCATGATGGGAGTCAAGCCTGTTCCCCTCTGTTGGGTGGCCAAGACACCTCTCTGAGCCCCAGCTTTATCATCACAGACTCTGGCCTAAGGAAGAAGGATACTGCAGCTTTCCAAACAGTGTCATACACAGAGAAGACGAAGACAGGCATCTGATGTTAACAAAAATAAGTAACAAAGAAATGGGATCAAACCAAACCTCTTCTCACAGCGCCCTATACTACACCCTCCTTCTGCTTAGCAGAAAATTGTACGTACACAAAAATACAAATACACAATTTTGTAGAACAGTCTGGTTTTAATATATTTATATATATTTATATTTATACGAGTGGCAGGTTAGTTCATTATATAGAGCTTTTTGCACTTTTGGCTCATATGCAACAAGGCTTATAAATTCAGCTTTAGCTTTCATTCAGATTTTATAGCTTTTGAACAATTTTTTTCACATTTAAAGCAGCATCCAATTTGCACTAGGAGTCTGTGGTGATTGCGGGAAAAGATGGGGTCAGGAGGTTATAGGGGTGGGACGGTACATTCCAGTGTGTGTGGCATGTAAGGAGGTTCCATGTGGACAGAGCTTGCCATGATGACCCCTTGAGGTAGACTGAACACCTTACAGCAGACTCAGACACAGGTGCGACACCCTCAGGGATACATGGCACACAAGATGGGGACAGAGACCAGAGGAGACACCAAAGGAAAACACAGAGACTAAGACACACAATGGCCAAGGCCAGGAGGGCACTCTGCCCACTTTCCCCACCCTCTGGCAGGCTCCTACACAGCCGCACTGAATGCCTGCGGGCAACCTCAAGACATCCGGTCCCTGGTGTCTGGTCAAAACACAGAAGCCTGCTTTCCACTTCCCAGCTGGCCATGCCAGCTTGTTCCCAGCCCCACGGTGAACTCCAGCAGCTGTGCTCCAATAGGAGTGGCTGCCACTCCTCAGCATTTGGCTCTTGTTAGAATGTTCAAGTCCAGTCAGGGCCCAGAACCCTGACCCTCCTGATGCTCTGCCCTAGAGCTGTCCTCCCTCAATCATGCATTTGGTTGACATCCCTCAGTTACACTGGGCCTGACAGGTGCCTGAGGCCATGCGTGCAGCATCTAGGGGAATGGGTAACAGCGCCCCTCAGGCCAGCATGGTTTGCATGCTCCCTCCTTTTCAGCACCACTTGGCCACTCACCCACAGCTTTCCTTTCTCTAGGTGAGGCAGTTTTACTGGTAAGGTCGTCCATGCCTGTTACATGCAAATGACCAGTGTTTACACTACCCCACTGTCTGAACAAAAGAAACCCTGGGTGTCTGTATATGGACTGTTCCCTTCCCTCTCCTCACCTGTGTTAGACCAACAGCACAGTCACTAATCTGTCTTATACCCCATGTAAATAAAGGCCTGAATCTAATTTAGACTAATTTTCAAAATGAAACAACTCATTTTTAAAGATGCACATTGGGTCTTAACGCGACTCTACTGATGATGGCCTTTGGCTCCTGGCTCCCTGGTATCTGGGCTATTGGTGTAGTCAGGGCTCCAGTACTCATGGTGGCAAAGGGGCACAGGTTTATCAGCCACGATCCCTGCCTGTCAGCCCTCTTAGAGTTGGAAATGTTCCCCCAGCGCTAACAGACAGAATTCTGCTCAGACAGAAGCTGTCTTACGCCTGCTGCTTCACTTAGTAACCACTGAGCTAGATCTAGCTAAGTTGATTCCTTAAAACCCACCTATGATTCGAGACCACAGTCACATCAACAGAAGGAACACAGGAAACAGTGACAAAGCCAGCCCTCTCCCCTTGCTTGCCCTTGTGACCATTCTGCCTTCAGAATGGCAGGGGCACTGGGTGGATGGGGGGCGGTACACAACACCCACCCTGAGGCTAGGTACGTTGGTGGGCAGGACAGGGCACAGGCCAACTCTCGGCAGGTCCCAGAGGTTTGTAACTTGCTTAGGCACTTAACATAAATGAGAATTTTATCCTGGAAGGTACAGCAGACTCGACTCAACCATGACCATGGAGGAGAGGCTGTAGGCTCTTCCAGGGGAGGCAACTGCCACACTCCTGGCACCTTCCAGTAGAGAGTGTCCTATCTTGCAGCCAGTGAAGTTATGTAGTGGCTGTGGTCCCTGATCTGCACCTTGTGCACCTTGTGAGATGCAGCTACCCTGAAACTGCTCAGGGGCACTGTGAGAACCACTGAGAGAAGGGAGCTTTCATAGTGGTGTTGTGGTAGAACCAAAGAGCAGGAAGGAGAAAGCTTGCCAGAACGACCAGTGCTTGGAAGGAAAACTCTACCCACCCCGAGAACTTTGGTTTTGTTTTTCTGGTGCCCATTTTCAGAGATGCATGATGAGGTCCCCACAGATTTCAGTACAGTCAACATGGGCATCAAGGCAAATGATAAAGGGATTGCTTTCTGAGAGCAGCCACGAGCACTCACTCCACTCAGCACACACGACTCCCACGGGCACCTCCCCGCCTGCAGACAGGGCCCAGGAAGCATCAGCAGAGTGGCTGCTGCTTGCGTTCATAGAACTCTAATGCCATTTGGTTTTCTAGTCTAATGGCCTCAGCAAGCCATGGAGTGGACAGACAGCCTCACAGGTTTAGGCTGGGCTCTTTGTTCCAGTAAAGCAAAATGGGAGGGGTTTCTGGGCTTAGGAAGATACAAAACAAGACCGGAGAGATTTGACCTGGAAGCGCTGAGAAGCGAAATCCTGGAGGGAGCAACGAACCTTCAAACACAAGTCCCTGGGACCGGCCTCTGTCTTGAGCCCTGGACAGGCAACAGGCACTGATTTTATTCCACAATTTCAATGGCACCTTTGGCCACCAACAGAGATGCAAAATCTTGATCATACCAAAATGAAAGGCACACATATTCTTTCTCTCCAAATCAAGGTGTTGGGGGCAGAACGAGGACAATGTTAAGACACCCCCCCCCCCGCCCAGCTAGTGTAATAATAAGGTGTCAGAAGCTCCAGGAGTTGGCCTGCTGGGCCCCTCAGCCTTGCTCCTCAAGTGCTTTTCATCGTCTTGGGCTTTACCCATGATGTGACAAGAGATGGGAAGAGGGCAGTGACCCAGCCAACTTTTGGAGAACCTAGTTTTGTGAGAAAGAGCTAGAAAAGAAGGTGGGGAGAGGAGTGGAGCAGGTCAACCTGAAGATGTCCCTTATTCGGTGCCCGACCGATACTAAACCTCCACGTGATCCTGAGGCAGCTTGCTCTATTCCTGGATTCCAAATATTTAGAAGTTCTTACTCTAGCCCTAAATTTGGTGTCTTCAGGCATTTACTCATGGGGTGGCCAGTGCTGATGAGGAGCCAGGGTCATGGCAGCGTGGCACTAATACCCAACA
Source organism: Dicrostonyx torquatus (assembly GCA_028555095.1). Lineage (NCBI taxonomy): Eukaryota > Metazoa > Chordata > Mammalia > Rodentia > Cricetidae > Dicrostonyx > Dicrostonyx torquatus. The sequence continues at coordinate 2,742,119 of JAQHUG010000204.1, read as the reverse complement.
CCAGGACCTTGGATTCCTCAATGCCCCTACCTCCCTTTCTTGTGGTGGAGGGACAGCGGGTTCTGTGGGAGTGTTCACCACACACTTGGGAACTCAAGCGTGATGCCCAAGCCCCAGGAGTTAAGTGCTGCAAGAACTGAAAAGAGCAGGCTTCAGGGCAGCCGCCGGCAGGTGGGGAGAGCTGGGCTAGCACCCCCCAGCAGAAGGCTTGCAGAGAAGAGGACGACGAAGTGTCTGTGGCACTGGGGTGACCCAGAGCTGCCAGAGAACAGCAAGCAGGTTGGCAGTGACCTCAGCAGAACAAGATGACACATTCCCCAAATGCTGGCATCTTCCGATTCTTACAATAATCATTTTTGGAATTAGTTTTTTTTTTTAAGCCATTCAGAGGCAAATAAATACTACCTACACTGTCCTTGACAACTAAGCCAGCTCTGCGTGTTGAGGCAGGGGTATCTGTGGGAATATAGGACTATTTACCTTGGGTATTGTGTTCTTAATCATTGACCCCCTTGGAGCACCCAAGCAGGTAACATTAGGGACTTCTAGTTGAATGCCAATTCTGGTCCCCCCAAAACTCTACATACGTATGTGTAGTACATATCGTACAAATCATAAAATCAGCCCAAATAGTGACTTTTCAAAATTGAATCAGAAGGCTGAACTGTATGATAACTACCATCACTCAGCAGCTGGGAAAGTAAGACAGGGTTAAAAATCCACTGTCCTCAGCAAGGTCCCAAGGATCGCACCTCCGACCTGCAGGCCGGGGAAGAAGCCACAAGGTGTCTTTCATAGAAGCAGCAGTAATGGCCACCCTCCAGGACCACCATCCTGACACAGACATCTGTGTACATTTCACTGAAGGTATCTGGAGGAATCAAACCGAAGCATCTCCATGAATAGAATCTTTTCCTCACTCTCTGTGTGTCTGTGTGCTGAGGGAGGAGGGTGATCTAGACCTTTCCAGGCAAGTACTTGACTTCAGCCACTCCACACGTCAGAGCTAAGACCAGCATCCTGGTTGACTAGTGTTCCACATTCTGTAGAAAGGGTGAAGACACATACACAGCTACTACCCAAACCCACAGTGTCCAGCCTGAGAAAGGACAGGGCTCATGGACTCCAACTAACCTCACCGGAGTCTTGGGCCTCACGGGCAGCAGAGAGCTTATAAAAGGCCACTTAGCACTGGCAGCTGCTGGCATTCCTGTGGACCCTTCTGTTCCTCTACCTGAACCAAGGCTCCTGCAAAGGATGACTAGAAAGAAAGAAAAAACACAAACTAAGCACCAGCTGGAGGACTGCGAGTGCCTGCAGGTCCTGGTCACAAGGACGCCACAGGCTATGAGGATTACATGACGCCTACCTGAAGGCACAGGTTCACAAAGGAAAATAAACGGGGGGGGGCAGAGAACATGGCTTCAGAAGAGCCAAGAACCCAGTACTGACAGCAGACTATCACTAGGAGGCATGCAATAGCCAAACAAGCCTGACACGAGCAAGATGGGGTGTGCAGACCCCTGCTCCTAGGGCCTGAGCTCACACCTTCCTGTGTGTACCTGTTCTTGTCATGTTATCTGTTCTGGGCCTTATGGTCCCATATGGAAACCACTACTCAACTCTGTAAACTCCCATGTGACAAACACTTTCTGATGGTCATGGCAGTAGCAGTAAGTTTCCAAGGAAAAGCCTAAAAATATCATGAGCCCCAGTAAAGCAGCAGGTATCCCTCAGGAGAGGTACCCCAGCTACCAGTGAGAGGATGGAGACAGAGGCTCTGTCAGAGGCTGTCTCAGTTTGCTGACTAGTTTCTGGCCAAAGTAGAATAGGTTGAAACTGGACACGAGAGGTTTCAGAGAATTTCGAAGCCAGATGCAGGCAATAAGCAATCCATTCTGGACCGGATGATTCCCTGTCCTCTCTCACCCGGGTGAGACATGAATCCTATGCCATTATTTTGGTTTACTGAGCTGTTGTTCTAAATGTTCTTGGGAGCATTAGTGCTCGAAGGGAACAAGGATGAGTGCTTTGCTATTCGCAATCACATAAAGGACAGAAATCCTCTTAATTATGACCATGCCAATCTGCATCCTGCTAAAACAGCTAATTACATGTCAGGAGGACACTCAGTCACTCGGAACAATTGCCATTATACTTTTATATATTCATTCTTTGCTCCCCCCTCAATTACCATGGTTACAGTTTGAAAAAAGACTCAGCCAAACCTTCATTTGATCACAGTACACCACCATGAATTTGTGAGTTAATTATGGCTGTATGGAGCCAGTCTTATTTAAAGAGAAGACGGACATGGAGTCAAGGGAGCTGGCCTCCTGGGTGTTCTAAGTGGGGCACCAAGTTCCTCAACAATAGTGCTCAGCCTGAAGACGGAAAGGGTTTGTCAGCTAAGGAAGGCGGCAGAGTTCCCCTGCTCCTAGCAAGGGCTGGTGGTGAAGGGTGGGATGTGCTTGGGAGGGAACTCCACCAGTGGAAGAAGGCTATTGACATCTCACCTGAGTGGAACCAACTAGATCTAGTTCTGACGTCAAGAATGATAAAGCAGCTTGGGGATGTACATCTGAGACCTTGGTGATGAGAAGACAGGGTGGCTCAGCTGATTTTTCTAATTTTTTTTTTAACAGTCCCCTCTCCCCCCACTGCCAAATAGTGTAATGAAGTAGCTATAGAAACCTCTCAGTCTTCAAACTTCCGGTTTCTAACAGTCCATAGATAGGCACAAGGCTTCATTTCTGAGCATCTGTCAGATCTGTATGCTGCCGCAAGCTGTAATATTTTCCCTTCAGTTCAGAAACAAATGGTTTTAAGAAAAGCCTTTTGGAACACACTCTGTAGAAGAGAAGCTTCTGCAACCAGAACACCGACCTGATGATGTGACGGGTCTCAAGGTCTTCCCTACTGCCTTCGTAAGTCAGTTTTCTAGTGCAATGAGGGCTCTTGTTAAAGTGATGGTCATCTTTGAAATGGAGGGTGTGTGATGAAGGAGACTATGCAGGACAGGGCCCCTGTTCTGAGCACAGGCTACCATGACAGCCTCCCTGGAAAGCCTCACGGTTGTCCAGGTGCTCACTGTTACAGTCATAACGCATGCTATGGAGACAATTGGTAAAGGGTCTTCAGAGCTCTAGCTCAGTTTGCTAAAGTTAGTATGGCTGATAACTGGTGGCCCAATCCTGAATAAGCATACTTGTGCACACACACAAAGGAATGCTGTGCACATGTAATTCCTACCCCTGCCCCAGTGCATCCCAATCAACTCCCACTCAAACACATGCACAGCAAAACTGGTCTATGTGTTCAACCTTCACTTGGAAAATTGTAAAAAATGAGTTTGGCTCAGTAAAGTGGATTTGGTTGGCCTTAAAACAGCCTCATTGACTACAGTAGTAAAACATAGCTGATAATGATAGCAATAGGGTGACGTCACAGAGATGGACAGAGACTGATGCACTGCAGGAGGCAGAGAGCCTCTGAGCACAAGAAAAGTTATTGCCTAGGAACTTGGTGAGGCTCATGGGAAAAATTCAGGTTGTTCTCTGAACAAGAGGAAAAAAAATATAAAAGTAGAGTTGAGTTAAATGGGAATGTTTTGGATTTTTTGTTTGCTTCTCGAGATTGGGTTTCTCAGTAGCTATAAAGCCTGTCCTGGAACTTGATCTGTAGACCAGGCTGGTCTTGAACTCACAGAGGTCTGCCTGCCTCTGCCTCCCAAGTGCTGGGATTAAAGGCGTGAGCCACCACCGCCTGGGGAATGTTGCCCTTAATCTCAGCACTCGGGAGGCAGATGCTGGTGAATCTCTGTGTTCTAGGCCAACCTGGTCTACAGAGTGAGTTCTAGGACAGCCAGGGCTACACAGAGAAACCCTGTCTCGAAAAACACAAACAACAACAAAAACAACAAAAAAGGGATGGAGTGGGTGATGCTGCTTCTAACCAAATCCTTTTTTGGGATGAGAGAGAATAAGAACTTGAAGGAAACATTTTTAGAACAGACTAGAGAAGTCATTGTGGAAAGGGGATTATTCTCAGTGTGTAGACAAAGGAAATAGCCGCGGCAAATGGAGTTTTGGCTATCCAAAAGAGGAAGGAGGGTTGAGTTTGGAGGTGGACTAACACTACCCATTAAGCTTGTGATCAGATGAGAGAAAATGTCGCGTGAAAATCAGCTCAAGACAGAGATGCAGTGCTGACAAAAAATGGAAGGAAGAGGAGCCAGTCAGGGATGAAGAGAGACAGGAGTGTCCTGATGGACTAGGGTCCTCTATTGCTGGTGCCTGATGACTGTATCCAAGAAGAATTTAAAGCAAGAATTCCTAAAGCCAGAGAGCTGAGATGACTGCATCATAGCTCTATGTATGCAATCCCCACGTGGTAAAAATAAATCCAGATATCTGCTCCTAAAAAACTAGGTGTGGTTGAATGATAAACCTCCCAGGAACTGGAGCTCTGGAGTGGAGTACAGGAGTCCAAATAGGCTTCCAACTCACTCATGTCTTTCTAAGGTCACCTATGTAGCTCGAGTGAAAGGAACCAAGGGGCTGTTTGCCTCCTCCTGTAGCCTGCCTTATGTGTTATGAACTCAAGTGTCTTGTGGGTTCTGAGGGCACTGCACAGTCACACGCAGGAGAGCACTGTATTGCCCTTTCTGGCTATCCTCTGCTGCTGGCTTCAGATAGGCAAGAATATCTTAAGATGGTCCTTTGTTAACAGGTCGTCATGTAAGATACTAGAAGGTGAGAAGTTACCTTCCTACCCAGTAACAGTAACTCAAATTGCCTGAAAAAAATAAAACCACAGCACACTCTCTGAATGCCTGTTCCCCTCCCTCACCCCTTTCAACATCTTCATTGGTCAGGAAGGCACAACTCCAGACAGAGATCTCTAGAGCCATAAGAAGTACAGGAGGTAAGAGCAGAGACAGGCAAGCAAGAGTACAGCTCTTTTCCTTTCTGCTGGGACACTTAAGTTTCTAATTTGATACCATACCTAAAACCCGGAAAATCTTCAGGAAAGATTTACCATCCAAAGGAAGAATGAATGTGGCAGCTCTGTGGCCATTCCAAGAGCTCAGGGACGGGGACCCAAAATAGAACTTGGTGACCCAAGAAAACCACCTGATAGTAGATTTGAACCTTGTTCTCAAAGAAGCAAATTCCTACTGTGGGTCAGAAAGTGCAGGTTCCGTGCAAGGCTGTGAGTCTGTGGGCATGCGGCAGTTTCTCCAGAAGCATGACCAGCCTCTGTGGCAGCTGTGCCCTCCCAGTGGCACCATACTGCCACACAGAGCTGGAACTGCCTGCACCAGCCAGCTCTATCCTCAGCTGTATCCTCTGCTGCATTTCTCTCTCTCAACAGGTCTTAGGACAACAGAACGGTTTGCTTTTCTGTTGCGCTCAGAGTTCCCTTAGAAACCGAGCTGTCTGAAAAGGCGAGCGAGAACAAACAACAGAGCAACGGCACCATAAAGAAGTCGTCAGTTACAATAACCTCGTGGTAAATCATGGATGTGGCTCATCAGAAAAATATGGTTCCCCCTCCTGTTCTTTCTGATTCAACTGAGAATGAGCAGACAAAACGTGGCCGAAATGGAGAGACACAATAGGTATATTCCTCTGAGTAAACAAAAGGAAAGAAAGACAATGCAATCTCCTAAGTGAAACAAAATAAATCAAATAAACCATGGAAGATTCTAAGTAGGTGTGGGGCGCTTGTTCCTGAGAATAAGAAATGCTACTCTTAATTTGTGGGTTCAAGTACTACAGTAAGAGAAGATGGCTCCATTTTACTTCAGTTTGTGGAGCTGGGAAAAACACACGTTTCCCCCTGAAATCCATGGACAGGAGCAGGCCCAGGCCCTACCTAGTGCTCTTCAAAGTCTCAGACGTAGGTGGGGTGGCATCCTAAGGCCCCTCAAAGACGACTCCTCACATTCATGTAACTAAGACTTAAAACTAAAGGGATAATCCAGTCAGAGTGTGCCCCAGTAAGACCAGCTAAATGTTGTGGATACTGAGTATCCAGCCAGCAAGAAGGGGAGAATGAGGGTCAGTATGCCCTTCTCTCTCAACAGCTCTGAAGTTAAACACATTTGGTGAAGGAGGAGGTAAGGAGACAGTACCTACTTTCTATCTTAGAAATTGGTTCAGGTAATGGACAAAAAGACGGAAGCCCTGCTTAATGGCCCACTCCACACTGCCCTCCAAACAAGGCTTTGTCGGACACACAGAGGAGAGATGGGATGAGGCAGAAAACACTTAGCCTCTCTCAGACACACACTGTGCCAACACACTGAAGGCTGCTTCTTCTTGCCCACAGTGACAGTGTGTCATTTAATCAGGTTGCCAGGATCATTTTCATACAAGGCCAGCAGATGTAATTTCCTTTGATGCATGAATAGTTCATCATTTTGCTACTAGATGACAAGGTGATCACAGGGTGACTTTATAACATAAGTTCACTGTTTGGTATTTTGAGTTCTCAAAATGAAAAAAAGATTTATCAAATATAAATATCTTTAAAAAGTAACAAAAGTGCTACATATGTGATCAAGGAAAAAAATTCCATTAGTTACTGCCGCTTAAAGTAGATTAAACTACAAATATTACCACATCCATTATCAATATGGCTTCCAATTATTAAATAAATTGCCTATAGCAATATAGCTTTCACACCTCCACAAGGACAGAGAAATGGGAACAGAGCAGACACATCCTGCTGTGTCCCACACTCATGATAAAAGTGGTAAATGTCCCCTGCTTTTTCTGCCCCTAGCTAGGCAAGGATCTGCATCTGTGACATTCGAGGCAGCACAGTTCCCGGGAGAGTTCTAGCAACTCTGGGAGGCTTCAGGTGATGGGTACAAAGCCTGATCTTTCACTCACTTGACCTCAGCTCTATCCTCAGAGACTTGTTTGGTAGCAGGAGGGGGCACCAAGAGGAGACAAAGCAACTTCCATGGTATCTCCAGCACTTTCCTAGGCTGGCGCTGGTACCATGCTGTGGAATGTATAGCAGCTCTGAGAACTGGGCTTAGCATCCATCCGACATTCAGCTCATGCTTTCCCCTATGCTCTCAAGCTGGGTTCTGCTTTTCAGAACTTGGTTTTTTGTCTTTTTTGTTTTAGGATCGTGGTCCCAAAGGCAGAAGGCAGTATGTTATCTACTAAGTCACACAGCTTGTGAGAGGAAAGAGTGTCTGTGTTGGGCATATTAACACTAACCACGGTCTGAGCTCGGGATTCCAATGACGTTCTTAGCACAGCACCCAAAGAAGTATAGTCTAGCCACGCTGTGACTAGGAGGCACGGCTTATTGCAGCTGAAATCAATGACTCTCCGGCTGAGGCGGGGCTCTAGTGTTCCTTGCGCTCCGTGGATACTTCCCGGATGGTGTCTGTTGGTCCTGTGCCACTACCTCAGCTTGCATCCTGTCAGTCTTGGGGCAGGAACAGGGTACAGCCTAGTGTTACATGAATCTAAAGGTACCCAAGATTTTACACAGAGCCTAATACTTGAGAACTGAGAGTTATCTATATACCTGGAAGCACTTTCTTGGAATGCTAAGACAGAGCAGCAAGATTTCTTTAGCCTCAGGGGCTGGGAGAGGGACGTTTGGTTGGTTGGTTATTACTTACTGGGATTTTAATACTGAGAGAGTATATGCAAAGGCTGAGGGCACCATGCCATCTTCACAGAACAAGACCCTAACGGCTACCTGACATACAAGAAACTGTAAGTTATACTGTAAGAACACATGTTAAGGACCGAGGAAAGTCTGCTAAGGTGCTACGTCTAAACTAAGTAACTGTGTGATCCTCCCTGATCAGTCATCATCCAGGGCCTCTGTCTTGATCTCATTGGCTCCCTGCCGGGCCAATGCCAAGATAGTGTGGTTGACGGCTGCCATCTCCACAGCTAGTGAGATGGGATCTTGGTGGTCACTATGGCTCGTGCTGTCATCCTAGATGTGTAGAAATAAGAAATGAATGTTATTCGTTGGTTGGTAACAATTCTCAAGCTCACAAAAAGGCATGCAGGGTGCCGTGCAGGGGACAGAAGCATCTGTGGAGGAAGCTGCCAAGTGCATCTCACGGTGGAGTGAACTGTATTTAAGTAGACACTGAATGGACATGGGTCCAGAGACTTCCAATGGTTTTGTGACTCAACAAAAAGGACAAAAATGATTTGATTTGTTCTTTTTTGCACTGAGAATTTATTTATTCTATCAAAAAATTGCTAGTGGTGATCAAAACTGAAGTGATTAAAATAAACTAGTAATTTGGATTTTTCTGTTTGCCACAGACACAAAAGTAATCACTGAGCCCAAACTAGTGCACTCCTAAATCCACAAGGCTACTGAGTGGTTACTGGAATCCACGGTGTCACTGCTGAGACAAGTAAAGAAAACGCAGAGTACAGACGTCTACACCTTACAAGTCAGGGAGGGTCCTCAGTACACAAGTCACAAGTGCAGCGTCCCATTTAGAGCTCAGTGAAGCTCTCCACCCTCAAGCTACACACACTACACTGTCAGTAAAGCTGCTGACAGGCTTAGTGGCACATGTCTGTAACCCCAGCACTCCCAAGCTGAGGCAGGAGACTGACTGCAAGTTCCAAAACCAAACCAAGCCAAACCCAGACAACAGAGGAAGGAAGTTGTGAATGAAGCTGTCCTTACAGGGTGTGTGCTGGGCACTGAAAGTGCTAACACAGAGAAGGGGTGTTTCTCACCTGTCATATCTTCAGGGGACTCTGTACCAAAGAGCTTTGGAAAGGGTAAGTCCCTTGGGGGAAAAAGCATAGGATGTGCTGCCCTCAGGGCATCTGCAAAAAAAGATGGAAATGATCCATCTATGTGGGTCAGCTGAAGAATAACAGGAAGGTTTTCGACAAGAAAGAAACAGAGCACTCTCCTGAGCCAAGGGTGGAGATGTGCTTGGAGAAGCAACTCTCTTGGGGTAGATGATCTTCTGGGAAACATAGCTGCTACTGTTTCCTTCTGGCTTTTAGATTTTTAGCCTTTAGGATTGAAGAAGGAATCTGCAGAGACTCATGTGCCCCTCTGGAGTACTGGGGTACACAGAGGTAACGAGACACTGAGAGAACGAAGAGCATGGCAGACCGAGGGACAAGGAAACCACCAGAAGAAAGAGCAACTGCTTTCTTGCCAGAGTCTAGGGAAGGAACCATGTGTTCTTTGAATTTCTAAAATGGAAATGAAACTTAGATCCTATAGAAAATTTTAATGAAAACTGTCAACACATTTGTGGGTGGGGGGAACTCCCCCACTTGTAGTGATTGACTTATTCCATGCAGTGGCTACAATTAAATACACTTTCCCCAGGCAATGCAGAACATAGCAGGATGAGGTAAGAAGACATGCAGGTATCGCATTTATGACAAGATGAGTGTGTCAGTGTCCAGAGAAACTCTGGTTAACCATTTCTCTGGGCATGAGAGTTCCCACAGTAATGGGGCTGGAGTGGGTGGGGCCTTCTGTTGTGCCCTGCATGGTCCATATGTAGGCACCACCACCGCTGCCCGCGTGCCCCTAAGTGCTTCTCAAACACTGTGTGTGTGGTAAGTGGTTAACTTGCTTGTTTGGGTCAGATCCTCCTGTCTTCTTCTACCTTCTCTGCTTCTCTGCCTCCCTCTGAACTTCTTCCCTCCTCCTCCTCCCCATTGCGTGCTTGCCAAGTGTCCTGTTGTGTGACAATAAACCCATGGGGTGGATAGAGATTACTCACAGATTTAACAGGACAACAGAATCTTACCACATGAAAATCTAACTAGATACATGAGCAGAGTGGAGGGACACCAACTGCTCTCCCCACCTCCCCATACGACCATTACCCACGGACTTGAGTTGCCATACTGCCCCACCACTCTGTAACCAGAAGCCTCAGCTCAGCCACCTACCTGCTCGGAGTAGTCATTCCCGTCCACGTCATCACTGTTGGAATGGCCTCCTGGACTCTGTACATCTATCCCATGACTCTCCAGGATTGCTGCTTCTTCGAAAAAAGCAAATAGCTCCCTAAATTATCTGCTGCCTCATCACCATGATTTTTACCGTAAGGAAGTCAGAACATAGTTAATCTGTTTCAAATTATCTGTAAATGGGAGAAATTCAACTCTGTGTAGCTCAGGGTAGAGGCCTGGCTTCTGTACACATTAAACTACCAACCTGGACTGTTGGGTGCTTCCTAAAACTTATGAAGTCAACAGCTGTCCAGGTGGGCTGTACAAAGCAAATGAGAACTGGGTCGACCAGGAGGAAGCATATTCACAAATGAAATGCAATGGCACTTCCTGTGGTGATGGGGATCAAAACCAGGTCCTTTCGGTCACTGTACCATCCCAGCCCTGAAATGCAACTTCAGAAGCTTAAATGAATCTATTACTCTCTCTCACCGACTCAAATCTCACTTTTACTAGTTTTGAATAGGGCAAAATCCTGTCTTGTCTTCTTTTTTTAGTTCAGCGCACATTTTCCGGAACCTCAGGCATTCTTACATGGTCTTCCATCTTCCAGTCTTATTAAGTTGTTGTGAGCCAGTGGAAATTGTTTGTTTATGGTATATAATTCTTTGTTTATGGTATATAGCACAGTATATAGCAATAAGTATACACTGTGAACTGACCAAACCCGATGGTAGAGTTCTGATATGCCCTTTATTGCTACTTTTGCTTCTTGTCTGCGGAATCTCTTCTATTCCAGCTACTGATCAGATGTTTCTCAGTGTCTAGGTCATAGCTGTAGCAGTAACCAGCAGGCTGGGAGCATCACAGTTCCTTTCTTAGGACCCCACAGAAATCCTTAATATGAGGCACTTGAGAAACAGATTGCTCAGGGGTTAATTCTACAATCTAGAACATTAAGAACAACCAGCTTTATAAATAAGTCGTTATTAAAATATAAATAAAATAGTGCAGGTAACACTGACCTTCCTATTAAAAATGCAGCGAAGAGAAGCAATGGTGCTTCTTGACAGCCCTAAGGGTTGGGATCACTTAGACCTGCAGCTCATAAACTGGCCATTCTTATCTCATTTCTAAACTTCTCATGAGAGAAGGCAGTCTCTCTGATACATTACCGATATTGGCTCTCCTCTTGATCTCCTTCCGTCTATTAGCAAACCAATTATAAACTTTCAGAGAGGTAACTCGTTCCAGGTCAGACAGCTTTTTGCCTGTGAATGCATGCAAAAAAATTCAGATAATCTGTATCTTGGATCCAAGACTGAACTGTTCTTAAGAAATATTTCTTTGCTAAAAGTTGCTTTTGATTCTATTTATTGCCAAAATAACAGATGGGGTGGAATCTTTTTTCTTTTTTCTTTTTTTAGCATTGCTTAGTATTAAGAACCCACTAAAATTATCACTGCATCAACAAACACATAAATGAATACACAGTTAGCCACAACTCAGGAAGACATGCTCAATATTAAAAAAAATCCACAAAGTCCGATTCCTAGGATTCCAGATCAAATCGTAGTTTCCATGTTAGTTCCGGCGGAGAGGTGTCATTTAAATAGCAGCATTGAGAGGGATGTTATTCTTTATGCAAGTGTACAGATAACATCCTGGCATCTTTTTTTTTTTTTTTTTTTTTTTTGGTTTTTTTTCTAGACAGGGTTTCTCTGTGGCTTTGGAGCCAGCACTGGAATTAGCTCTTGTAGACCAGGCTGGTCTTGAACTCACAGAGATCCACCTGTCTCTGCCTCCCGAGTGCTGGGATTAAAGGTGTGCGCCACCACCGCCCGGCCCATCCTGGCATCTTAAGATACATGTTACATATTATGTACGATAGGAGATATATGTTGTGTTGAAGGTTAATGGCCATGTACCCATCCACAAATTGTGATTGTTCTGGAACACAGTACCACTCAGGTTAGAGTTTCTTATGGAGATACCATGCTAACTTGTAAGCAGCCATCTGTGCAATCTCCTCCTCTGCTGGACTCTTGTTTTCAGCTTTTAATCTGTGTGTGTTTTCCAGAGGGAGCAAATCCTTTGCACTGGGACGGCAGGCCTGTGCACTCAAGGCCCAGACTCCCCTCACCTAAGGGTGGAGCTCTAGAAGCTGGCTTTCTAAATAAGGGAGATTAATCCCCCTCACCGTATAAAACTCTGATATTCACATAGTCTTTAAGCCATCAAAACAAGTGGCCACGTGGAAACTAGCTGCTTGTGTCAAGTCTCTCAAGTACGGAGGGGAGGGAGTATGGTACATAGGAAATGTCAGTGTGTCTATGGACCTCCACAGGAGACTTTAAAAGGAACCACTATGTTCCCTTAGCTAGGCAGAAGTCACCCATCCCAGTGTGGGAAGCAGAGTTTAACTCCAAAAAGCTGCCCCACAAAGGAATACAGTTCACACAATTTTATAGCAATGGTGAACAAAATGGTTTTACATATTCTTATTAACAAAATTTGCTTGAATTTTCACACTTTACTATTATGCTAGAATTGATAAATTTATGCTAAATTTTGGACAAATAAATCCATAATTATAAACATAAAAAATCCATAATTAAAAACAGGGCCTAGGTCTCATGGAGAGTCATGGTGTCGACTACTTCATTCATGTCACATGAACATCAGGAGTACTGTTTGGAGAACACTGGGCTGGGACCTGCAGTAGGAGGGTGAGTGTACCACTGAATGTAACCGAGCGTTGCCCTCTGAGCTCACCTCCTTACCTGGCTTCTGTATGACTGCATTGCAAGCGTTGGCAATCTCTTCTCTCTTTGCTTCATCTGGGTATTGATTCTCATTGAAGTAACTGCAGGGGCAACCAACAAAGGCACATTTTACTTTAAAATGTGCTCATTAAAAAGTCTCCTTTAAGATGTAACTTGGTATAGTCCAGGATGTCCGGAAGAACTTTTTGGTGGATAGAAACAGTTGCTAGTGTTGCTATGGTAACCACTATGTGCCCACTGTGCACCTGAAGGGAAGACAATGTAAGGAGTAAATTTGCCTTTAACTTAACTGAAATTACTCTGTGTGACTAGTGGCTACGTGCTCTTGTGCTTCACTAAAAGATTCCTCTAAGATGAAAGTTATTTTTTTAATGAATGCACCTGGTGATGATCATGTTAACTGAATCAAGCTAGTCTTAGAAATATAAAATTATGTATGCCTATTCCCATGAGTGATCTTATATAGCTATATACAACTGTGGATGTGTGTATGAATGACCTCAGAAGTAAAATTAACCGGGGGAAGCAAGAGGAATAATGGGAAGGGAAAGTGAAGAAAAGGGAGGGGAGGGAGGTAAGGGGTACGACCAACATACAATAAACACATGCAGGCAAACATTACAAGTTATTCTGGTGTGCATGACTGATGAAGTCCAGAGCCACAAGAGCCACGCTACTAAAGCACTGGTATCAACACAGCTTTTTTTTTTTTTTTTTTTTGGTAATTTTTTTTAATAGTAGTGAAAACTGGAAATTAACCAATTATCCACAAACAAGGGATGACAGAACAAATCATGGGGTATTTATACTTATACTATTTTTAAACAATTAGGAAAAAATAAGTTAGCACTCTATCCACTGACCCGAATGGATTTTTACAGCATATTCCTAAGTGAGAAAAACAATGTGCAAAATAATGTACAAGCACAAATGCTATGAATTAGAAGGCTCCTGTCTGCATGTGTGCTGGTTCACATGGGTAAAGAGGAAAACACACATCAGGCTGAGAATACTGAGCACTCACTGTTGAAGAAGGGGCTTCAAGGGATACTTATATGTTTCATTTTTGTACATTAGGAAGTAGATATTACTTTGGTTCAACAATATTTAAAACACGATGCTTGCTAAATCTGTTGTTAGACTGGGCAGACTCATAAAATGTAGGTGGAAACAGAATGCCATTATTAGTGCTACTTTTTCTCACATCTATGAACTTACAAAAAAAGAGAGCTTTCATGCCTTGAGCCTGGAAGCTGACAATCAGGCAATGACCTTTACTGGATTCTAGTACCTACCAAGTCTTCAGGATGTCCTTTCCCTGGAAATCACTCATTGCCCAAATGCCTTAGAGGTCCCTCTCCTCCTAAAAGCCCAACCTGACCGGCTGTCCTCTCCTCCCTCGAGATCTCTATATGGACAGCACACCTTCACTTCAGTTTGGGTAAAGCTGTTGCCTCGCTTCTCTGTCTTCTTTTCTAAAACATAAGCCTTCCAGCCATACGCTCCCACCCTTGTCTCTAACCATGTTCTACATGGTTCCTTACTGTGTCCTTCGGTGTAAGCATCTCCTCCTGCATGGTCCTTGGAGTGCCAGTGTTCATTTTCAGACCCTTCCAAGCTACCATGCTCATGGCTGCTCCATGTCCATGCTGTCCTGGCCTCTGTGTTTACTTGAACTAACTTTTGGTTAGGCCATGGCAGCAGCACAGCTTCCCATGGAGCAGACTCAGAACCAAACTTCACTATGACAGCCAGGTAACCAGAACACAGACTAACATCTGAAACGTCACCCAGCTGACTCATTTACCCCGATAAAGAAACTCACAATCTACTTGGGACAGAAAGATATACGTAAGTATACCTGTGGTGAAAGCCACAGGATTTGTGTGGTCACACTTGTGGGAGGAGTCTGCAAAGATGTCACAGGGAAGTCTGAGCTAGGTCTTGAGGACTGGCACTGTCAAGGGCGATGGCAGATGAGACCATGAGATCCCTGGGCACCGAGAGGAGCAGAATGGTGCGGTGAGATCAGTGCTAGTGCCTATCACTTCTTCAAAGGGAGAGGGGACAGCTGGCAATGCACTTGCTTTGTCCTCTAGGAATGAAGGGCCATCAACTGAAAACCAGGTTTTCTTACAACAGAAACATGATTCCACCTGTGCTTTATAGGAAGAGAACATGCCTCCAAACATATCACTCTGAATTCTCCCTCCATGAGCTTAAATTCTGAATTTTCCAGTCAACCTCCTCCCGATCTACATCTCTGCAAACTTTAGCCTTCTATCTTCCCAGCAATCACTAATCCTGTAATCATTTCTCCTCCCCTAAAAAAAAAAAAAAAATGTTTACTACGTCTGGTTGCAGCCCTTACTTCTTGCCCAAATGACAGACAAGCCAAACTTGTCTTAGAGGAAGGGAATGTACTGATGAGTTTTTCTGTTCTGTGATCCTGCCCTGCAAATCTCACGCTGCACAGCACCTTTTATTCCCATCCTCCTCGGAGGACCAAGTGTTCCCGAACACCACACAACAGCGCCAAGCGGTTTCCTTCCTCTGCAATCTGAACTCATCCCTTTATTTCTGATGGAATTCTTTCATGGCTCGTTCCTCTGAAACCTTTCCACTTTGAAGTCTCTAGCCCTCAAAGCCACCACTGTCACTCTTTCTGTAGATGACCTTGCCTTCGTGGTTACTGGTTTGCTAGATTTTTTAGCTTCTGAACTGCTAAACTTCTCTAGGCCATTATTCATTTCTTTTCCCATAGCCAAGAAAACATAAATCATTCTCCTTTTCAAGGTCAACTTCTCTACTTGTCCTTAATTGTATCCCCTCTCCCTCTCATTTTCTCAAATTCTTTCTTGCATTTCTCAGCTTTTCTCTGTACCAATGTAAAGATCTTATTTTACTGATTTCATGATGCACATTTCATTACTGTGACCCTTGAAATCAGGACACATCTCCTAACTGGTAATATTGTTTTGCTTTTTCCTCTCTCACTGGCATGTACATTAAGGTGTACCTTACAATTAAGGTTTTGTCAGACTTGATGGAAAACAGTGGCTGCTAAGACCTAAGGTCCCATTTAAGTGACAACTCTATGGTCAGTATACCTTATAACTCTTTGGCCAAATAACCTGAAAGACCATGACTGATTCATATTCCTGACACGTTACTTAGGTTACATCAGTGCCCTGTTCAAATATTTTTTAAAGGTTTACTATGGAGGCTCGGGATTGCCTCACCATTCCCGTCGTGCTGTGGCTGCCATGTAAGTAAGAAAGAGAGTGAGCCTGTGCCTGTCTGCTGCCTTTTACCTTCCTCCAGTGCCAGTGGCCTGAGAAATGAGTTTTTGTTACCAACTGAGTCCTACAGGAACTCATCTGCTCCTTCCTCACAGCTCTTCCATCTTGTACCTCCTCCTCATCCACAGAAAAGCACCTGAAACCCAGGCCAGATTCCACCTCAGCTGTCTCACAGACACTGGGCATGTATGGCAAAGCCCAACACAGAACACACATAGCTGTCAGTGAGGCCTTTATCTCTGCCGAGCAAGAACGATGCATTGAGCAGGAAATAAAACGCTGCTGACACGGTTGGCTTCCACAATGTGCTTCGCAGAATTCTCTGCAGGGTTTTAAGTGAACGAACACATTTTTAAAACAAAAGGACCTTGGGGAACCACTGAAATAATTAAGAACCAGTTTGATGATTAATACAATTCTGTAGACAATTCATGCTCTAAAGTGGATTGGGATCAGGTAGAAGGCATTAGTATTGTGGTGCAGTGACTAACAAAAAATGCCATCCTGGTTTTGGGAGCTAAATTAAAATTTTCAGTTATTTGTGGCATAATGTTTTCTATTAACTCGAAGTTTTAGAGTTCTTTTTGACGCTGTATTTCCAGGATTTAACTGCATACAATGAAGAAAAGAGTAAGGGAACACCAGTAACTTCTCTCAAATCAAGACCACTGGAAAAGGATAATTTATTAATATAATTTAAGCCATATTTTTGAAAAAGCAGTGTTTCCCCTCTTTTAAAAAGCTGTTGCTATTGTTTTTTTAATCATATGTATTAATGTTTGCCCAATATGTATGTCTGTGCACTAAGGTCAGAAGAGGGCGTGGGTCCATTGGAACTAGAGTTACAGATGGTTGTGAGCTGTTGTGTTGGGGCTAGGAATTGAGTCTGGGTCCCCTGGAAGAGCAGCCAGTGCTCCTAACTGCTAAGTCATAAGTCCAGCCCTATTGTTTATGATTAAGAAATATTCTGCTTAACCTCACTGCTGAGCTCTGGCTAACACTTAAAGAATTAACACTAATTCTTCATAAATCATTTAAAAATCTGAAGTTTTTCTAAATTCATTATAGAAGATTTGTACTAAACCAACATCCTAGTGACCACAGATGACAAAAAACAAAAAACAAAACAATAAAAAAACCAAAAAACCCTTCAGTTAGCATCCTGTAAATGGAATCTAGGAGCACATTAAAAAGACTATTCATCACAACCAAGTTGGAGACATCCCAGGGATAGGAGATTCAATGCACAGATCCCTGAGCATAACACAGTCTCCCATCATCTCACGGGGTGCATAAAGGAAATCTGACAAGACTCCAATATCAGTTCATATCTGACACTTACCATTTCTTCAACAGGAGATGGGGTAAGCCTGTGATGATGGGTCAGCTCTTACCCATCGCCTTTTCACGGGGACCTTAGGTCTTAGCTAGCAACCACTGTTTCCATCCAGTCTAACAAAACCTTGGTTGTAAGCAGAAGAATGAACTGGACAACACCAGTTAAAAGAATATTCAAATCAAAATTAAATATAAGACTTGAAGCCAAAAGAGCACTAGAAGGAAAATTAAAGTACTCTGGAACATCAAAATGAACAAGGATTTTCTGGGTAAGACCTCCAATATGACAGGAAGTAACAACAAAGTGAAGAGACAAGCTACAGAATCTGACAAAGTGTAGTGACATTTCATTTGTATTTTAATAAATAAAGCTGGCCTGAAGTTCAGAGAGTAAAACAGACACACCAATCAGTCTTACAGACCAGGCAGTGGTGACACTGAGCTTTAATCCCAGTAGCCACACTAGATTGCCATAGAAACAGGGTGGTAGTGGTACACACCTTTAATCCCAGCACTAGAGAGGACTATAAAATGGGAGGAGACAGCTCTCACACACAGTCTCATTCTGAGAATCCTGGAGGCAGGAGCACCATTTTTTTTTTTTTTTTTGGTTTTTCGAGACAGGGTTTCTCTGTAGCTTTGGAGCCTGTCCTGGAACTAGCTCTTGTAGACCAGGCTGATCTTGAACTCACAGAGATCCGCCTACCTCTGCCTCCCGAGTGCTGGCAGGAGCACCATTTTGAACTAAGAATCAATGGCTGGCTGTTTTGCTTTTCTGACCTTCGGGTTGAACCCCAATTTCTGTCTCTGGGTTTTTACTCATAGTGCTACAAAAAGGATTGACTCTAAAATATATAAGGAACTTGAATCTCATCCCCCACTTGGGAAATAAGGTACAGACCTAGGATCGCACTATACTGACTAGTCATATGTAACAGAAGCCCTGGGTCTTCCCCTTAGATGCTCAGTGAGAGGGAATTTTGCTTAGAGAAAAGAGAAGCATCAAAGAAGAAAATGACCATGTTTCTAATTACTCACAAAGGGAGTCTGGTTAGCACAAGACTAACACATGTGTGAATAAGACATGTGAGTAAGAAATGCATTACGGAATGTAAAAAGGAATCTGGGGTGAGCAGAAAGCAAAGACTCCAAGCAAGGTTTCTGGTGGAACCAGCATAATTTCTTCAAGCAGAAAGAGTTTCAGGGTCCCAGCAGGCTCCACAGTATCTCCTTCAGGTATGCTGGTGGTTTTAGCAATGGAGACATAGATGACTATAATTACATCAGAACAGTGTTTCTTTTTAGTAATATGTGACCAAATTGGACTATTAAGGAAGTCAGCACATAGGCTAATGTCTACAATTTCTTAATCACCCCAAAACAAAGTCCTAGGTTCTACTTACCAGCTGACTATCAGGGTGGGCAAAGATGAACCAGACAAAACTTGCCAGTGTGGTCACAGCGGATGAACGTAAACAGATAACTATAAAGGAAGCACAGTGACTGCAGGCACAGCAAACACTAGTGTAGCAGATGAGAGCTGACAGTTGTACAGGCTTTTAAAGAGAGAGCAGAGCTTCCAGGGCAGAGGTTTGGGCATAGTGAAACAATGAGAGGCAGAGTAAAGGAGTCCTAAGGGAGCCTGCAGCATTCTGAGACTGAAAGGAACACAACCCAGAATGAGTGAGTGCATGATGCCTGAGATGGGGCAGCAGATCAAAGTGGAGGAAACACCAAGTCCACACTGTGAATAGTGGAACCAACTTTTTAGGTGTCTTGGAGCATGGATTAAAGTAGAGACATCTGAGGGTCAAAACTATTTTTGTAGAGCAGCAGAAGCCAGGTGTGTAGCTGTGGCAGTAACTAAGGAGAAGGCATGATGCAGGGTAAGGCTTGGAGATGATGTGGGATCCTTTGGGGTGGTACCCACAGGCCCTATGGCAGCCCTATAGAACGATTCATTATTCATCTCCCAGCACTTTGACTTTTAGTTGCTTTTTGTTTGTTTCAGTTTCTGTTAACAAAGAACATTTCTACTGTAGGAGACCTTGGTTATTCTTTCTAAAGAAGACTTGAAATCAAATCCTGGAACCTTACTCTTCTTTCTATTGGAAATGCTTACAGCCCTACATTCTGAAATATACAAAAGGAGGAGAAATGTATGCACATGCCTGCGGGTAGCAACATAAAGTGAGCAAATTTTGAGGACACTGCACATCACTAAGGACATTGTCAGTGAGTGACCAGTGCATAGCCTCCCATAGGGAAATCAAATGACTGTTTTTGCTATATGATGATGGGAAAGAATTAGAATGAAAAGTAGCAAAATAATGTGTATGAGATGAAAAGCCATGAGCTGGGCACAAATGGCAATGCCCTTGAAGCACTTCCATTTCAGTAACATTTCAGTCCCTGAAAACTGAAGCCAGGGAATTCTTCCCTTTGTGTCTTGGTGAGACTGCAGAAAAGACAGAGACCAGCCCTAAGAAGAGCTAAAGCCATGTAGGGACATTTCCCTCTGTGTCTTCATGCAAGCTACCTCTGCAGCAGAGATCTACAATCTCACTATTTTGTTATCCAGAATAAGCTTTCAGGAGTGTTTCCTACTACCCACAATTCTGTGTGAGTTTCTTTAGAAGACATTAACATTAAACCAGCCTTCATGCTACGAAGTTTAATTGTCCCATCTCCTATTGAAGAGCATCTATGTGTGAAATGATCTTTAGCAATAAAACAATTAAAATGTTTTCATTTCTTTGTTTCTATACAATGGGGTAAAGGCAGAGATGACAGATTGGAAAGTCCTCCCAATGGAGGGATCTGTCTTTGCTACAGGCTCTAATACTTTTCCCATGCACTTACAAATCATTAAATGATTCTACCTTTCCTTCAAAGATATCAAAGTTTTTCTAAGACTGATTATACCTTTAAAAGTTTCCACGAAACAGTCTGGGGCCAGAGAGAAATGAGAAGGGTAGAACTAGAACTCTCCTGTGCATACAACTCCATCACTGAGCCTGGTCTTGTGGCAGTTAGGGGTCTTGAAGATTGCTAACTCGTCATTTGAAATGGGACAGTATAAGTTGCATTCTAGAACTAACTAGATCGAGTCTTGTGGCTTTGAGTCCCATTTTCTTTCTAGTACTGTTTTCTAAAGAAGTTGCTAGGTGAGATAGCAAGCAGGTAGCATGAAGGGAGAAGGAGAATGGTGGTGGCAGTTGTGGACAACACTGCAGGAGAAGGATGAAGGAATCATTATTTTATGTTTACCCACAAGTGTGTGTGTGCGCGCGCGCACATGTGCTACACACACACACACACACACACACACACACACACACACACACCGAACCAGGCATGAGAAACTTTCTTTTAAGTTGTTATTCGGTAGATTTAAGCAACTCCCAAAACAATTCAGGCTATTATAGTTGATCTTAGTTGTTTCCCAGGCTCTGAAGTAAGTTCCTTTTGGCTGAAGACTCCGGAACTGGATCCGTCCCAGAAGCATGCTCCCTGCAGACTAGGCTTCATAGTACTGGAAAGTACTATGCAAGCTGCCACGGCAGAAAAGCAATCAACAGTCCTGCCTAGCTGAGGCACCTGTGAACCACAACAATGGTCAGCATGGCAAGATCCCCAAAGGTACAATAATGGCATTTATATCTTGTTGGTAACCAATAGCTATGTAATTGTACGTAAGGACCATTTAGTGGGAGGGAATTCATGTCTGATAGTAGAATCATAGCCAATTACCCATGGCTGGTGAGACAACATAGCCCTAGAACCCAGAACCCACTACAGCTACTTTACCAAACCAGTATAATCACTTTCTGCCTTCCCTGTACTTACTCTTATACTCATAGATAAATGTAGCTCTCACTCCTCATGAAAGAAGCTTCTTTTTGCAGGAGAGAGAGATCATTACAGAAAGCCACAACTGGTCAAAAAGCAGAGAACAACTGATGGGTTGCCTAGCCCCAGCTGCTACATCTGTAACACAGCCCCTATACATCTGACTCAGGAAACACCGAGGATGAAGGGTGGAGAGACTGCAAGTGCCACAGAGGAGGACCAGACTGTCTGCTAGGAGACTGTCTTCTACACATGACATGGAAGCTGCATCTGTGAAATCTCAACAATATGGCAGCTCAAACAAGACCTAAACAATGACAACACCAGTAGACATGCCAACATGGAAGGGGAAAATCTCACAAGGCCCCACCCCTAGATGAGAAGCTATCAATGACTGCTGAGATCGGGAGAACCAGTTTTTCCCAGGAATGAGCCCCAATTGGTTATCGAATACCAATGGTCAGCCCTAAAACCTACATGTGTGAGCAATGCTAAATGAACTCAGCAGGTTGTTGTTTATATATTTATATGTGCATACACATGGAACAATATAATTAAAGAAAAAGAAGAAGCCAATAGAGAAAATGCATGGAAGTAGAAAGAGGGCTTGGGGATAAAAGGAAAACAGTTGAGAGGCAGCAGAATATGTTAACAGGGAATTGAAGATGATCAAAAATTCATACATATTACATATGTATAAAATGTCATAATGAAGCCTACTATTTTGCAAAATTAATAAATGCTAATAAAAATTAAAATTCATATTATACATGGTAAATAAATATAAACCATTTTTAAAAATCAGAATTGCCCACACATAAATAAGTTAACACAAAAGGATCTATGTATTTAAGAGCAAGATAAATAAAACATCTAACAAGAAAAATACAGAAAGAGCCAGGCACATAGAGATCAGCCTGGTAATCCTGCACTCACCAGGTAGAGGTAGGAAGAAAAGAAATTCAAGGTCATATTCAGCTGTGAGTTTGAGGCTGAAGCCAGGTGGGATTGCTCACACCTGCAATTACCTAGAACTTGGGAGGCGAAGGCAGGAGGATGTCAGTTTAAGGCTAGCCTGGGCTACACAGTGAATTGCTACCTCAAAACAAGCAAGCAAGAGAACAAAACAGCAAACAAGCAAGTAAGCAGGCTTCTCTCAAATCCAACCCACCTGCTTCTCCATATACTTCAGCCACCATCATGTATACAAATGGGGGCATAATCAGCTATGCAGTAAGGCCACTATGGCCATAATTTCCTGAATTTGTTTGATCTTATCTAAAGTTAGATCCAGAAGAGAAAGACAGTTGCTAACTTTTTTTTTTTTTTTTTTTTTTGGTTTTTCGAGACAGGGTTTCTGTGTGGCTTTGGAGCTTGTGCTGGAACTAGCTCTTGTAGACCAGGCTGGTCTCGAACTCACAGAGATCCGCCTGCCTCTGCCTCCTGAGTGCTGGGATTAAAGGCGTGCGCCACCACCGCCCGGCAACAGTTGCTAACTTAAATGTCCATAAATTACAGCATATTCTCAAGGTGGTATTCATAATAAAATTATGTTTAAAAGGTTATGTAATGAAAGTTAATATTGAATTACACAGCCGATATAAGTCTCTTCTGATTAAAAAGATATGTACATAAGATACAGAGATAGGACTGAAAAACACACCAAGCATTAACAATTACCAGCTAGTGATAGCATAAAAGGGCTTGATTGTCTGCTTTGTATTTTCTTGTATTTCCTTCACAATTTATATATTAATCATATAATAACTTTATAATACAAAATGCAATATTTGAAAAAAAGTATGCTATCTTATGATGTGAGAAATGAAATTTTATATAATTGTTATTAAACAATAAAGTTTCTTAGTTTGTCCTATACCTTTTAGCAACATTTAAGAGTGTTTTGCAAATGCACTAGAGTATGGCAAGCAAGAGCCATCATCCTACACTAATGCCTTTTTACAGATGGGTTCATTTTTAGTTCTACAGGCAGAACAAAACGGCTCTCCCCACATCAACCTTTTAAAAGGTGTATGTGAAGAGGAAAGCTAAAATATAAATGAGTTCTGTTCCAGAGAAAGCTGTCTGTTTTTACAGGTTGGCAGCATCTTAAAAGTTTTACAAGGAAAAAGCTTGTGAAAATAAAAGAGTTTAAGCAGAAAAATTAGTATCAGCCTATGGACAGATCAAAGACATAAGAAGACAAATTTTCAAATCATTCATAAATGCCCACGGAAGTCCCAACACAGCCCATTGCATGCGGTTGAGACTGTAGAGTAGACCCTGACAAGGAATCAGACCTTTATGTTGGAAAGAAACATCAGCAGGTCAGCATCTTCTACTTACACTAAGAATGTGAATTTCATAGATGAAGCCAGGAAGGACAAAGAACTGCCTTATTCAAGGTCACATGGCCTATAACGCAGGATTCCTAATTCAGTTCATTTACTCAAAGTCCTAATAGGAATGGCCATTGTTAGCTAAAGACAGGAAACTGTTTTTGATTTCGTTTAAGATATGCTATGCAACCCCCCCCAAAGATGAATCAACTAGCCCACGGTCCTGCTAATCTCACAGTTCATGATGAGGGACCCATGCTACCTGCAGGTTCACAGCTGCATCTCACCCAAGGGCTTTGCTTCCTTGAAAAAGGAAATCTCAGGGGACAACTACAACACTGATCCATCTTTCTTCCCTGGGCAGCAGAGGATTAAATAAACTCTGGATTAAACCATCATTACACATTACCAGTCTGTGTCTACATTGGGGTTCACTTAATCTACATGCATCAATACCTCTGCAGACATTAGAGGGTACAGGCTTCCAACTAACTCTTTATCAGGATAGCAAGATGCCCTGTTCTTTTGTTTGAAAACAAAAACAAAACAAACAAACAAAAAAACCTCAAGGCTGAGAATTATGGACACCATGTATGAAATGTGGCCTTCCAAGGTTTACATGTTGCAGAGCCCTTCATTGCAGATTCCATGTTTAGATGTTCGGTGGACTCGTAGCACAATGTTGGCACTGCACACCTGCTCCCTGATAACCAGGCATTAGTCACTTTTCTCTTTCCTGTCATAGGTTATCTGAAAGAGGCCACTTAAAGGAGAAAGGGTTTATTCTGGCTCATGATTTGAGGGATATGGTAGTTTGGCATGGTGGGAGAGCATGATGGGAGTTTGCTCACATTCCAGACCAGTCAAAAGGGAGGACAGGAAGCTAGACCACGTTATACACTCCAAAACCCATTCCCCAGAAATCCCTTTCCTTCAATTTGGCCCTATCTCCTAATAATTCCACAGCTTTCCAGAACACCACCAGAAGCTGGGGCCCAAGGGACATTTTACATCCAAGTCAATATAGATAGAAATATTTCTGGAGTTCTCTGGAAAAACAACAACAAAACCAAACAAATAGTAAACCTGGCAAGTTCCGACCACATTAAATAAAAGCAATGAAGAAAGAGCACTTGCCTGCGACAAGCGGCCTGACTGAAGTTCATGAAAATTTCCAAGCATTTGGTCACCTCTCCTCTTTAACAATAAAGAGAAGGCTATGCCCAAAGGGTGCTGCTTGTCCACAAACTTTCTAGAGAAACTACCAATTGTGAGTGAAATGCAAGTCAACTGAAAGTGACATTTTGAAAGTTCACAAACTCTTGGGCACTGGGGCTGGTGAGTTCCTCTTCCATCTGCTTCACCTACAGCCAGGCTGTGGCTGCACCTTTTGGCTTCTGTCCTGCTTTATTGATAGGAAGTAGGTTTGTAAGAGAGAACTGGAAGGTAATCCAGAATTAGGTTTCTCATACTTGGCAGGCCAATAATGTATCATAATACGAAGATCAACAAAAGAGGATTGATACAGATCAACTCATTGTCTCCTGGATTTTTTTTCCCTTAGGATCAATACTAAGCTTTTGCAAAATGCACATTCATGCCAAAAGGATAATGTCTGAGCCTAAAATGAGAACTGGTTTTCTTGTGGATCAATCTATTTGTTTTTTCTCTCATCTCAATAAGTAGCAAACCAAGTACAGAACTGAGGTTGCAATAACGTCTCAGCCTTTGGCCAAGATTGAGTGAAGAAAGAATGGGGATGCACTGGTCTGCAGTTCCCCCAGTACTTCCTGAAGCCTAGCTTTCCACTTCCTGTGTCTTGGGTTCATAACCCTTTTCAGTGATAGTCAAACTATCAGAGTGTAGGTAATGGGCCTTCAGCGACCTTTTAAAAGGCTAATAATTACAGAGAACTTTGTCTCAAAACAAAACAAAATAAAAAACTAAACAACCCCCCCCAAAAAAACCCCATTTTTCTTAAAAACAACAACAAAAGGCAGGTTGTGGTAGAGCACTTCTTAAATCCTAGCTCTCAGGAAGTAGAGGCAGGTGGATCTCTAAGTTTGAGGCCATCCTGGGCAACAAACCAGTTAGTTTCAAGACAGCCTGGGCTATTGTAGGGAAATTCTGTCTTTAAAAAAAAGCCAAATTAATTCTGATTAATACCTGATGGAACACATGTTACTACTCAATGCCACAGCTAAAAGGCTGTTGAGCAACTGTATACAAGGTTAGTAAACTTCCAAGTAATAACTAAACAGAAAGGCTACTTTGTTGACCAGTCGGCAAAATGATAGAAAACAGAGTCTGGGCTTTTGAAAAATATATTCATTTATCTTATTTTACATGTATGTGTGCAGTACCAGTGGAGGTCAGAAGAGGAAGTCTGAACAGGTGGAACTGGAGTTAGAGGTGGCTGTGAGCTGGGAATCAAACCCAGGTCTTCAGCAAGAGCTGAGCCACCTCTCCAGCTCTAGTCTGAACTTTTAATGTATGAATGAAAATGAAATTTATGCCCTGACAATGCTGAAGCACGCATGGACAGCCCGTATATGGCGGTTCTGTTGAACTTGTCCATATTGGGTTTCATGGTCTAAGTTGATGAGGACAATTGACTTCTTCCTCAAGAGGGCACCAGATCTCATTAAAGATGGTTGTGAGCTACCATGTCGTTGCTGGGAATTGAACTCAGGACCTTTGGAAGAGCAGGTAGTGCTCTTAACCACTGTCATGTCACCAAAGCAATAGAACAGAATAATTTGTAGGAGGCACTGTATCATGACCAGGACTGCTATGGTACACAGGTCTTCTTCCAAGTACAGTTTAAAGAGCACATCCAGGGATTTTGTATCATGACACTTAGCAAAACATTCAAGTTTCCTCAACCAAAAGACAGTCATGTAAAACACTTACTCACAAGTTCTCCCCTACCACACTCAAGAGCAAGCCCTTGTGTCAGTTGTGATCTTAGGACCTAACAACTTTTCCCCTCACTGTTAACAAGAGCCAAGGCCTCCTTTGACGCTGCTGATGATATAGTGTCTCCTAGTATCTAGCACAGGACTTACACAAGGTAGAAACTGGCATATCTGGACCTTAAGAAGAAGCTTACTCACTCGTTTCCCACAGAGAACGGAGTAAGTTCATGTGGTGATATTTTGTTTGTGCTCTAACAAATAAAGCTTGTCAGAAGATCAGAGAACAGAGTTAGCCACTAGTTAACCACAGGGGTCTGGAAGTCTATACAGACAGACAGGAAGTGACACGGCTGGGAGGAGAGAGGAATATAAGGCGGGAGAAGACAGGAGCGCATCCCTTTTTCAGCTGAGAAGTTAGCAAGATAAGAGTTGGCTGTGGCTTGCTCCTTTGTCTCTCTGATCTTTCAGCATTTACCCTGATTATCTGGCTCTGGGTTTTTATTATTAAGACCAATTAGAACTTGTGCAACAAGTTCAATTAGTTTTCACACATCTAAAGTTTGGGTTCTTATAAAGCCATTATATCTCACAATGACTCGTTAATATGGTATGAACTGTGTTTCATGTCCTTGTAGACTACGGCTACAGGACGGCATAAGGAGTGTGGGGTTGTCTGTTCTACTTAATTGGCTCAAGAACTATTGAAAAACAGGGGTTCAAATATTAAAAATAACAACCGCTGGCAAAGCATCCACAAGAGAACGGGGAAAACTTTTAACCCACCTCAAAAGCATCACAATAATTTCTCTTTTAGCTATTTCTGTTTGACCAGAAAGGAACCAGGAAGTATAATTTGCCAATTTTAAAATGCATTTAAGGACAGTTCATCTTCTTATTGGCTATGAGAAATGGATTGGGATAACTTTACTCATCAATAAGTGGCAAAGTTTTGTTGTTTTTTTCTTCAAATAGTCTAATGGATTGAAATGAGGTCATGTCCAGGCTCCTGCTGTCTCATATAAATGCTAAGAACTTCCTTTTCTTTGCAGAGGTACAGGAGGTGCAGCTCATCATGCTCCACTCGAGTATTCCACAAGGGTAAGGAAAAGGAGAAACTCATTTTAAAATTCAACTTCCAGTACCTATTAATTCCAAAATGTCTAGCTGATTCCCCAGCATTTCCTATTCTAGAACAGTGATAACATCAGAAGGGAGCGGGGAGGACCAGCTGATGGCAAAACCATCTCAGGGAGGCAGAGGGTATGCGCCTTAGTTCTCATTCACTAAAGAGCAGAGTTCAGAAGCTTCAACTCCTCCACCATAGAACATTTTTTATGGGTGAAGGAAAACAACAGTAAGCAAAGGGAAGACAACACTGAGGAAATGAAAGTGATTTCTGAGTCATTTTAAGTGGGACCTTTAAGTCTTCCCAGCATTACTTATCTCTGAATTGAACTAAAGGCCCTAAAATTTTGAACAAATATACAAAATACTGTACTACTCTGTCCCTCCTCTGAGCAGGTTTGGAGGAGCAGGCCTGGGGTAACAGTCTGTGACTCTGCTAAAAGTTGGGGTCTTCTTACATACTAATTCAATTATATTCAAGCTACACTTAGAACCAGTAGCCCTCATGCCCAGTGCCATGTACCTCATGCCAGCTGGGTCTAACAAAATGCTTGCCTGGAGCACATAAAACATGCTGCTGAAGAGCCAGGTAAAACACACTGAACAAATGGGGATAATTCTCTCTGGCAATGATATCGGCTGTAACTCCATCCTGACAATGCACCTTAACACCAAATCAGTGAGAAAACTGAATTTTGTAATTTTTATAACAATGTCCTTTATAATATGAGGGGGGGAGGATCAGAAGATTTTAAAGACTCAGTGTGGCTGGGATGTCAAGTTACTTATTTTCATGTCTAGAAAAGGGAGTCTAGTCAGGCTCTGACTTTAGAAAGGAAGTCTGGGAAGACTGCTAACTAGTTTCAATCTTTCAATTCCTATGCTGTCCTATAAATCATCCCTACTCAAACCATAATCTTGGATAACTGGCACTGAAAAAGCAAAAACAGTCCACTTTGTTTGTACGTGGGAAGAAAGTGGCGGCATAGACAACTTGGACAATGGATAATGAAAAGGAATACGATTAGAGAACTCACTGTGGCATGGATGCAAATCAAAATGCAGCTTGTAGGATGGCAAGATCCCTCGCCACTCTAGCCTGAATGGACGCATGAGCACAGCACGTCACTCCTGTTACTGGCATGTCCTGCCTCCTCTCAACCCACTGAAACATCCTGTCACAACCACAGTAAGCAGCTTTTATGCTTCTGCAGTGTCTCCTCTCCTGACATTACTTTATGCATCCCACTGGTCTGACTGCCAGTCTCTTGTGTGAGGGTGGCCTGGGCCCCACCATCATTCACTTCTCCTACAGGACCAGAGCTCTTCAATATGTCTCAGCATTATGTAGTGTTCCACGGAGAAAAGTGAATGGCTACCTCTTCTTCCCGCATCCCTCCAAAAAAATGAGATAAAGTCTCTGTTTCCCAGGCTGACTTTGAATTCTGGACTCAGGTAACCTTCTTGTCCCAGTTTGACAAGCACCTGGAACAGGCACTGCTATGTCCTGTTTGAATCGTTTTCATTTTAAAAGAAAGGCAAAGCAGACTTTAATGATTAAGGAATATGAAAAGTGGTAACTTCAGAAATTTCCAAGTCAACAAAAGTACTCAATGTCTTGGCTAAGAGAGATGCCATGACTATGGCAACTCTTATAAAGGAAAACATTTAACTGGGGCTGGCTTACAGTTCAGAGGTCTAGTCCATTATCATCATGGTAGGAAGTATGGCAGCATGCAGGCAGACATGGTGCTGGAGAAGGAGCTGAGAGTTCTACATCTGGACATGCAGGCAGCAGGAAGTAAAAGCTACAAAAGCCACACTGGGCGTGGTTTGAACATCTGAGACTTCAAAGCCTGTCCCCAGTGACACAATCCCTCCAGCAAGGCCACACCTCCTCATAGCCACTAACTATGAGCCAATGGGGACTATTTTTATTCAACCCACAACACCATGAAAGTTATTAATATATATTATTATTGTTATCTAGGTTTTATTCATTTATTTTAGGGGGAGGAGGTGCATGCAGAGGTCAGAGGTCAACCTACATGAGTCAGTTCTTTCCTTTCAACATGCAACTACCAGAGACTTAACTCAGGTTGTCAGGCTTGGTGATAAGGGTCTTAGATCACTGAGCTATCTCATTAGCTCTATTTTTTTTTTTTAAATCTTGAACATGTAGTGAAAGGAATATCATGAATTATTAATCACATGACATGTATGAGTGTAAACATAGTCATGAAATCACAGAACTTCTACAGATAAGTATCATTTTTTTTCTTTTTCTTTTAATATGTAGAAGTGTTTTGCCTGCACATATTCCTGTGTACCATATTTGTGCCCGATGCTGCAGAAGCTTGAAGAGGGTGGCTCCCCTTGGACTGGAGGTTATAGACAGTTGTGAGCTGCCATGTGGGTGCTAAGAATGGAACTTCAGCCCTCTGGAAGAGCAGCTTTTAACCACTGAACCATCTCCCTAGCCCCGCAGTCATTACATTTGGCAAGTGGCCTGCCTAAGGGTACCTACAACAATGTGTTCTTAATCACTATACCATCAGCTATTAAACAAAAAGAAAAGAACACAAAAACATAACACCAACATTGCTGCGGGAGCTCCTTCTGCTCCTTCAGCCAATAGCCTTTAAGATACCAGCCCACTGGGGTATGGTTTTATTCATTTTAAAAAGAGGTGGCAGCCCTCTGTTCTGCTCTCTTGCTTCTGGCTCCCGTTCCCACTGCTAGACTCTCTGTTTCCTGTTTGCAACCAGAGGACTGTGGTGTAGAGCGGTGTTCTGTAAGTTTTCTCCCCTCCAATAAATAACCCCCCCCTTTTTTTAAATCAAACTGGTGTAGGATTTACAACATTTAAAGCAAATAATTTAGGTTGTATTATGTCTCTTAATCTTTATCTTTGTACACTTGTATCTGTTGCTTTATTTTACTATCACTCATTGTTACCAGTTTCTCAGAGACTCATCTAGCAGTCCAGGCTAGGCTGGAATTCATTATTCTTCCCAGTCTGGCTTCAAACTCATAGGTGATCCTCCTGCCACAGCTCCCTGAGTGCTGGCCTGATAGGCTTGAGTCACCATGACTCCTCCTTGCCTTATGTTTTATTATGAAAACGTAGCTGCTTCACATCATGTCATCTACATCTTCCCTCAAGTTTACTAAGTCACATCTGTCCTTTGCTGTGGCATTCCACTTAACAAATTCACCATTACTGACTTAGACACTTGTAAAAAGCAATCACACTTAAATGTAAAGAGCTAAAAACACACTCCATTTTTTTTCTTCTTGCCTGAGATCCAGGAGCTAAGGGGTACTTTCCTTAGCAGGCTCACTCAATTCAGCAACAATATAATACAGAAGAAAACAAGATATTCTTGGAACTGTAAAGAAAGTTTTAGGGATGAAAAGAAAAATAAGAGAAATCAGTTGTTTCTAAGTTACAATTTAGACATGAGTTTGCAGTTTTCTCATTTTATAAGAAAGAAGTAACTCTAAGGACCTTGATGAAGTGGGTGGGACGTGAACAATGACTTTGTTTACCACTCTTTGTTATGAGAGATCATAACACTCTCAGGATATTTCATTATCCTACACCTGTAAACACCAAAATTGAGGGACTCTCTCTATAAGACTATTGCTGAAGGAGGCATTAACAAACTATCAGGAGAGGCATAAAATTAAATCTTTGGAAAATGGTCTTCTGACAGAGCCCAGTCAGGGATGACTCTGCTCACAGTACCCAGGCCACGCCAGCCTGCACTAGAGCTTAGTTTCTGCAAATATGGCTCTCCTGAATCCTCCCAGCAAGGAATTCACCAAAACTACAAGTAAAAAGAGACAGGAATGAGACTGACACCAAAATCCAAGCATTAACACAAACTGTCCTGGGAAGAATTCCAAAATGCTGAAGACCAAGGGAATTAAATTACAGACCCCTCAAACAACATTCTAGAAACATGCTTTATAAGCTGATTCGTCTTGTCCATACTAATTCTCCCAGGAAGCAATAAGACACTTGTGTGAAATGCATCTGTGTGTCAGACACGTCTCAAACGCAGATTATACGCACATCAGGTTAAGGGCAGGGACACCAAGTTTAGAGCTTTGATTTAATTTGTGTTTGCCATAGTACTGTGGCTGCAATGCTATTTTCGCTCACGACAGCAGTTATTCTAAGAACCTATTTTTGGATACTTGAATTTTGGGGGAAGGAAACACTCATTCTCAGGCTTGTGTTCAGTGTTGCTTCCTTGGCTTCTGGGGAGAATATTTTGGATTAACTTCTTAAAGTTGTTTTGTTAAGTTCAAAGGTCAAAAGAATAAAAACCATTTTCCTTTCCTTTCAAAAGACCAGGGTTCTACGTTGGTCTTTTTTTCTATGACTTAAAGAAGAGGACCATGACAAAAACAACCCAAGAACAAAAGCATACTATAGGTATTCTGGTCAAGAAGAACAACAAAACACACGGTAGAACTCCAAGTGCACAGACACATTCATTTGTATCTTCTTGGACACGATGAGGTACAGGCATTCAATCACTCGACTAGCAGTAATAGCATATGTAACTTTCTCACACCTCCGACTCCAGAGCTGGTGACCAGCCACTGCATCAACCTGACACGGCCAGGCCTCTCACATTTATTCCTGAGTCTGGTCAAAGTTTCCCCAAGTTGTTGCTTTCTTCCCATCTTACATAACTGGGTTAAGAGCCTATGGCCTGATTCTGAGGCTTTGTTTACCTTCTTCCCTTAAAATGAAACAGGGGTAGGAGCAATAGCCAGGTTTCATTCTCTGCATTCCAGTCACAGACCCTAACACTTGTTTCCAAAGCTAAAGGAACACCAAGGCCAGATTCCCGACAGATGCATAGGAAAGAGTACACTGGGAGGCCTGGCTGCAATCCTCCAGAATTCAGACCCAGCCTGCTCATGACCTTCTTCCACTGTGACTAAGCTCTCTGCCAGATACTGCCTCAAGAAGTATACTATCAAGAAGCACTTGATTGACTGAATGAGTGAGGGGCAGGTTTCTGGAATGGAAATCTCAGTATGTGTCTCATATGTAGACCTTTCAAGTGTGCAACATAGTTAATATTTTCCATCTTGTGAATATATAAACCACGGAGGTAGGTCTAGCTTAGTGCTAACATATAGCAAAAGTTTAATAAGTAACTGATCTAAGATTATCCATTAATGTCATTCTAAATTCTCTATTAAAATACTCAAATCTTCTTTAAAACAACAAATACTGTTCTAAATAGGAAACATGACCAACCTATACATATAGAATAAACCTGTGATTGATTCCTCATGTTCCTATGGCCCAACATCAATTATTTTCTTAATGTTTGTGCTACATCTATTCCTATAAAAACCCTTATATGTTCTTAGCCAAACAGAAGGCTAAAAGGTATGTTAATCCAGGGCTAACCAAGGCCTACTTCATGTGCTAAGAGCACTGAATACATCCAGAAGAAAATGGCTTTCTTTTCAAGGGACAGGACTTGTATGCAATAAGCACTGTCTAGAGAGACACATGTAACTCTCTAGAGTTACAATCCAGCATGTTCACTGGCTTGTATGGCCTTAGCAAGTCATCTAAGCCCCCTGAGCCTTGGTTGCCTCATTTGGAAAGGGCGGCAATGGGGTTCAACTGTGAAGAGTAGACAGGGGATGCTCCTAATGGTGTCTTCCCTTTTATGTGTAGTTTTGTTGAGGTATGACTCACTTGTGGAGCAGTTTACATATCTGAAATGTGCTTTTGGTATATTCAATGTGCTCTTCAGCTGTTTCCTGACCCCCAGGCCTCTATCTTCCCCAGTCTGAGGAAATACCAACTGTGTTATTTTTCTACAGATTTGATTATTCTGGGTATTTCTATAAATAGAACCACATAATATTGCCCCTTGTGATAATCAATGTTTATGGGAGTCACTATTGGAAAAGTCATGTACATAGGATAGAGAATGCAAGAGGTCAGCAAAGAAAAAGAGCAACGTTTATAATGTTAACATCATGACCGTCTACGGTAAGCACAACACTCTGATAAGTACTGGGGAAATACATCACTGAAGTGCTTTGGGTAGTAAGGCATAGGAAACTACACACACACACACACACACACACACACACACACACACACACAGAGTCTCTGCACATGCGTGTACATGCGTGCACATGCTATCAGGCACTGGACATTCTCCTGTCAGTGCATTGCTTTTCTCAGTAAAATGTGAATTAGGTCATCACAAGAGAAAGAGGTTTCTCTTCAGAGAGAAAACAAAGTGTAAAATAATTTTAAGAAAGAGGAAAGGGCAAGCCAGGAAGGCAGTACGAGTGCTTGACAGAACTGAAGAGCTACTTGATGTTCATGGCCATGAATTTAAAATTAGGTAAATCAGCAGGGCTTTAAGAGTTGGGTTTTTTCCCTAGCTACATTTAGCTGGGGTAAAAAAAAAAAAGGTGGAAACTGTGTAAAGATGTAACCAGACATCACCTGTACCCGAGGCTTGAGCTGAAAATAACTTCATGATGGTGCTCCCATTTCTAATGCTATGACAACTTTCTGAGAGTCATGCCAGGTAACTTCATACTTCCTATTAGCTGGAAAAGGCTTACTCTGAAAACAAACTCTCTCAGCAATAACTGTTCTACTACTGCTTCATACTCATCTCCACCAACTTATCAATGCCCTACACCTAACAATTCACTGGGAGGTTGGGTGAGTGGCTAGAATCAACCCTTGTCTAATTCTTCCTTTATTCTATCCTTACACCTAAATCTTCATCTTATAAATGAGAACTGGAGGGGGCTGGAGAGATGGTTCAGAGGTTAAGAGTATTGCCTGCTCTTCCAAAGGTCCTGAGTTCAATTCCCAGCAACCACATGGTGGCTCACAACCATCTGTAATGGGGTTTGTGCCCTCTTCTGGCCTGCAGGCATACACACAGACAGAATATTGAATACATAATAAATAAATAAATATTATTAAAAAAAAATTAAAAAAAATAAATGAGAACTGGAGACTAGGGATGCTGAAAGATTCTTCCAAGGCCAATCTATTTTCTAACGGTGCAGACACTGTCTCCTTGGTGAGTGCCCTGACCATCTCCTTTTATGCTCTTGCTGCTGTCATTCCCATGCTCAGTCTATAGCTGAGTTATGTCTTTCCTCAAATTCCTTTCTAATAGCTATGCCTTCTATTCATATCCTTTTTTTGTTTTGTTTTGTTTTTCGAGACAGGGTTTCTCTGTAACTTTGGAGCCTGTCCTGGAACTAGCTCTTGTAGACCAGGCTGGTCTCGAACTCACAAAGATCCGCCTGCCTCTGCCTCCTGAGTGCTGGGATTAAAGGCATGCGCCACCACCACCCGGCCTTCTATTCATATCTTATTCCTTTGTCTTTTTACTATAATTTAGGCCCTTATTACTTGGGCCCAGGTTATTCTAACAGCCTCCTAATCTGCCTTCCTATAATATTAAAATGTCCACAGCAGGTAAATTTGTACAAAGATTAATGTTTACACAGAAATGAAAAGGAGAGTAACTTCTGCTAGACACCAAGATTCTGGGGGCATAATTAAAGCAAATGTGGTAATAGTTGTGGACTATAGATCCATTCAGGGCTTTAAAATATATACTTTCAACAAGGGAGCTCTATCATATAAAGTTATTTTTTGTTTGTTTATATGTTTTAAGGGCATTTACACTTCTGTGTGGAGGTCATACGACAACTTTGTGGAGGTGGCTCTCTCCTTCCACCTTTATGTAGGTTCTGGGGATCGAACTCAGGGTGCCAGGCTTGCACAGCAGGTGTTTTACCTGCTGAGTCATGTCAATGGCCTTTTTGGTTTCTATACTTATTCATCCAGACCATTACTGACAACATTCAGGCTGTTGTCAGTGTTCTGATACTAGATGACAGCGTTCTTTTCTGTCAGTACATCTTTGACAGTATATATTCCAGCATAAGTTTCTGGAAACAGGAATGTTGTTGCAAAGGGCAAATCCATTAGTAATGGCCCCTGACACTGCCTAGCTCTCTTCCATGGAAGCTGCTCCATTTTGCATTTCCATAATAATGGATCGGAATGCCATTTCTCTAGAGCCTAATCAAGAGAAAACTTGACCAAACCTGGTGATTTTTGCTTGTATGACAGGTGAAGAATGGTATCTTAATGGAGTTTGAATTTGAATCACTCTTGATTCAAGGTTAGTATCTTGGCTGAAACGCAGTGGTTAACACCTGTAAATTCAGCACCTGGAGGCTGGCACTGGAGGACTGCCATGTGTCGAAGGCTAGTCAGGGCTACAGTGAGACTGTCTCAAGAAAACCCAAACAAGAATAACAATAACTTTAGGACTTTGTATGTGCTTAAAAGGCTTCTGCATTATTTCTGTGCCACTCCCTTTAGTCCATCTTTCTGTAGAGCTGTTGGTCTTATCTCATTTAGGAATTCTTTACATATTAAGGGCGATAAAAGTTGCAAATATTTTATTCCAACTTATTGTACTTCCTTGCCTAGTTTTACCCCAGCAGTTCTTTACATTTATATCTATCCATCATTTCCTTTCTGCTTTTTGATTAGGAAAACATCTCTCCCATTTCCAGATTTCTTCTATGAAGAGATACCCTATGTTTTCTTCTTTTATATATTATGAATTCACTTCTCTAATTGATTTGAAATTTATCTTCCTGTATGGAGAGAGGAATGGAATAGTCTTTACTTTTATTCTATACCAACATATTTGAATAAGGCTTACTTGGCTGGGCTATGTATTTATTCAAACATTCAGTCTAGCCAAAAAGTGTGATACGCTACTCTAAGGCCAGGAGATTTCTTGTTCCACTTCTGAGAATACAAATCTCCATTTTTGGAGGATGCAGATCATTTAGACAATTGATACTCAGTGCTTTGAAAGGCTTTCCGCATTTCTGAGAACTCAGGCTTGAGCCACACCCTCTCTAGCTGTGCCAGGTTAAGATGAAATGAAGCCAGAGGAAACTAAGTCCTGGGTGAAGATATTCATTAATTAAAATTGAGACTAAAAGTATGTTAGAACTAAATAGGAACCTTACAAAAAGATAAAATGTTGTGTATCTTTTTGGCTAAAATTAGTCACTGTGATTCATGGATGGACAGTGCTGCCTTGAAAGAAAAATTTAGAAGTAAAGGGAAACCTAGTCTCTTTGAGTCCTTGAGGTTTGATTCCTAAAACACACAGAGAATGTAATCCACTGTTTTCACGGTCTCAATGTTTAATCCTTTCTCATAGTGACTCTATGTAATAAATGCACTTTAATATCTTAATGAAAAATTTAACCGATTCTTATCATCAGTATAATTAGGACCCATACTAAGCACAAAATAATATCAAAATTTATCATGTGCCCAGAGGAAAATATATAACGCTGTGAATAATTTAAGGTAGGCATTATTTTCATTACCATCTGCTATATGGAAAATTTGAAACAAACTTTCAGAAAGAATCAGACTTCCAGATGAGGGAAAAGGAGCAGACTACAGTCAGATTCCCAGAGCATGAGTCTCCCCTGCTCACTTCAGTCAATCAGGAAGAAAGAGGATCACGATTATGAGAGAGAACTTCACAGCCATGGATAACTGACAGTCCCACTTTGGCTACCTATTCACTTCACTTAGATCATCTGAACTCAACACTGTAAAGCTTGTCCTCATTCAGGTAGTGATGTCAGTGTACTGGGAAACAGCATTGAAGTAGGTGAAAGAGAGATGGCAAATGTCCTGGATAACATTGCTGGTACTGACACTTTCATTTTATAGACAAGTAAGATAGAGTTTTGGTCTCTGACTTGATCAGAGTCCGATCAGGTTTGGTATTTCTGAATCTTCATCAGGTGTTCTTTTCAGGATGCCACACTGGTGGCCAGATTAGATAAGAATGACCCTGCTATTTGTCTGTCAACCTCTCCACCAAGTCAGAGTCCTATAGATATCACTTATGCAAAGAGCATATTGAGGCTAAAAGTATGTTAGAACTAAATAGGAACCTTACAAAAAGATAAAATGTTGTGTATCTTTTTGGCTAAAATTAGTCACTGTGATTCATGGATGGACAGTGCTGCCTTGAAAGAAAAATTCAGAAATAAAGGGTGTGGAAGGGTACTTAAAGGACAATTAGAATATATATTAAATACAGCAATGTGTTATAAAAGATGGGGAAAATGAAACCAGATATGGATCAGGTTTTGTTAAATTTTTAAACCTTTAGAGACCCAGCTTTTGAGATCATCTCCCTGTTGCAGAAAAGTGAGTCTCAGAGCTCTCCTTTACACTTCAACACTGATAAAAATAAAGACTTCACAGGGTTTTTACAAAACAATAGAAAGATATACATTTAAAAATATTAACTCTAAAGACTATTATGCTACCAATGACAAAATTAAATTGTATGTACGTCAAATAGGCTGATAAATGCTAACCCCAGCTTTGTGAGTTCTCCTATTTCAACAATTCTAAAAGTCTATAATATCCATAGAGCTAGATCTGAACCTCGGATTACTTGTTGGGAATGAAACTAGTCTGGGAAGCATTTCCCAGCAATAGGAGAAGTACCTTTCCATAACAGCTAGGCACTCCTTTCTCCAGGTAAATCTACTCCCTCGCCGGAGTCGGAAGGTTCCAGGTGTGGCAGAGACTGGAGGAGGTGTTTGTCTCCATTCAGGGTCCTCTATTGGAATAGGGGCAGGCCTCATACTTAACGTAGCCCCTGGAATAAACAAAACATTTTTAGCAATTAAAAAAAAATCAGTATTACAAGGATACCATGAAAACAAGAAATGAAGCCTGAGTATAAGCTTCTTGACACTGAGACTTGAAGGCCAATATATTTAATATTTTTATTTCTAAAAACATGATCAAAGAGCTGTAGAGATTAGTGGTTAAAAGCACTGACCGCTCTTCCAGAGGACACAGGTTCAATTCCCAGCACCTAAATGGCAGCTAACAACCATCTGTAACTCCAGTTCTAGGATATCCAATGCCCACTTCTGGCCTCTGCATGCACTGTACATATATGGTTCACAGACATACACACCAGCAAAACACCTATACACATAAAACAAAATGACCAAAAGAAAAAACCTAAAACAGTAAAAGCCCCTTCCTTCAAAAGCCTGCAAAAGTCATCCTAACTGCCACCTTTCCGTCAGCTCGTGTGTCTGTTAGCTCCTCCAATGCATTTCACACAAAGCATGAGACCTATTTCTTCATAAAAGCACTGGATTTCCTTGTTGAGCCATTCCTGAAATTCCTACACTAGGCTAGATGTGGTGCGCATCTGTAATCCTACTACTTGGAAGTCAGTGGCAGGAAGATCAAAAGTTAAAGCTAGTCTCAGCTACATGAGACCTTGTCTCAAAAAGAAGAGTGTAAAATACAGCAGCAAAGAAAATAAGATGGTATTTCACAAGCCGTTAGCGAGCAGGATCTAGGCTCTACAGGTCTACCACCTACCAAAGCCATACTGTTCACCTCTGACAGAACAACTTCAATCTGAGAGGGTTCACTAATTTAGACCAGCTTTTTTCAAATAGTTTCAGCGAGTTATAATTCACTAATTCTTGATTTATCATGTCTTTTCCCGTGATTTGTTCTAGACTTGAGGCTAGCCTCAAATCAGAAGCCACACTGTCTCTGGCTTAGCTCACAGATGTGTATAGAGCTTGGCATGCTGCCATGGGAAGTCTGCCTCCCCTTCCTCTTTTACTCCTTGCACTGCTAAACTCATCTTTCCCAAACACAATTATACTTATATAACTCTTTTGATTAAAGACTCCAAGAAGTTCCTTTTGACTATAGTTTACCAAACTCCTTTTCTTTCTTTCTTTTTTGAGACAAGGAGTAAGGTAGCACAGAACTCCTACCTCCATCTCAAGTGTTGGAAGTATGGGCATGCTTCATCAAGCCTGGATTACCATAACTCTTAATATTGTCCTAGAAAGGCAAGTTAGAATTCAAGAGGTTTATGTACATACAAATACATGTTTCTTGACAATAGGAACTATTTTCTATCATATCATCAAATAACACCATGGATAATGTCTCTATTTGAATATACATACACCCTTTCTGAGATAGGGTCATTCTATGTTGCTTAGGCGGGCCTTTAACTCCTGGCCTCACTAGTTTCTCTGGTCTCAACCTCACAAGTAGTTGGAACCACAGGTACACAAAAGTGGTCCCAGCTAAATTCCTTTCCTAACGGCAACATCTTTATTTGTATTTTCTTGGATGGAGACCAATGGTTTAAACAATCTAGATTCTCCTTTTTAAACATATTATCTGTCTCTCCCTTCTTAGTAAATCTTTTCTTCAACCTACAAGCAAAAATATCTCATCTCATTTTTAATTTCTCTATTCCCCTCCACATATTATGAAGCCAGTGCTATGTAAATTTCATTAATTTTATATTCAAAATAAATCCAGTATAAACATTCTTCTTATACTGGTTTACAACAGGTCAGCATCATCTCTCACAACCATAACTTCCCAGAGCAGGTCTAAATATGGACCTTCACAGTAATCCGTGCTTCCCCGTCATTGTACTCTTACACCTGGGCTTCTCTATGACATAGAAAATCTCCAAGCTAGATCACAGGGAGCCCTGCACCTTCTCTCTACATCTCCTGGGATGCTGGCTCATCTGTGCTTTAAGTAAGATCAACCCCACACAATAGCCATGTGAAAGTCTGCACAGAATACAAGCTATTCTGCAGGTGCCTTTGCAATTCTACCTGAGCACCAGGCAATGGAGGGAAAAAGCTATCTTGTACACTAAGCCACACTATACATCATATGGAGTCTTCTATACCCAGCTGACAGAAATAAATACCCAGACATTCAGTCCCAACACAGGCATGTTGGAAGTCATCCCCTAAGGGGTCATGAGTCCTTCCTTGCCTCCTGGCAGCTGTGCCTCTATGGGGTGCTTTTCCATTCTGTACTCATGTGTGAGCAACAGCATGTGGCAGTGAGAGCATGTCTCATCCAGACTGAGACACTAGGACATCTATCTTTCTTTGCTTTCTTTCTCAGATCACTTGCTCAAGGGAGGAGTTGCTAGGTGAGAATGGATGATGGGGCTCTTGAGGAACTGCTGTCTCTGGCCATCCATGTGAGTGGCCTTGCAAGTGGACCATCTAGTTCCAGTGACTGCAGCTGTGGCTGACGGCTTGACTAAAAGCTCATGAGGATGCTGCTCCTGAATTCCTGGTCTATAGAAACAGAAAATAAATCTTTGTTGTGCTAAACTGAAAAAAATGTAGCATGGTTTGTATCACAGCAGATAATTAATACAAGTCATCACAACCATCTCCAGCTGTCACTCATGATATTCTCCAAACACTAAGCATATTACATATTAAAATGTACCAATCTGGCAGAAAAAAAATACCTTTAAGATAAAATACCTTACTAATAGTAAAGATGAGCACCTTGTACACTTGATCTTAGCCAAAAGGCCGAGAAGCGATGAGCACCTTGTTTATTGCCTACTACCTATCTTTTGTTAGCTTCAGGTCCTTTTGTTATTGAGCTACAGATTTTATCTGAGTGGAGATACAACATCAATTACTAGTTATGTTGCTGTCATTATTCATTTGCTGTATCTTTAATTATGGTATATATTTTTAATTTACGTGTAGTTAAGTTTGTAAGCTTTTCCCAAACAGTCAATGAGTGTGATTCTTTTGTATGAAGGCCAGTAGGTTTGAATCTCTTCTATTATTATCAGTAAGCTTGAATCTTTTATACTATAGCCAATGGGTTTGAAGAAAGGGCTTGGGGACATAGCAGATAAGTGCTCTGGCTACTCTTCTAGAGGACCCAAGTTTGATTCCCAGCAGCCACCTGGTGACTCACAACTGCCTGTAACTTCAGTTCCAAGAGAGCTAATGGAAAGAGGATTCTGCAGTCTGCAGTCATGACCCAGACGCAGAGGAAGAAAGATGTGACTGCCTGGCCGAATAAGGTACTGAGCCACATGGCTAGCACAGACAAGAATAATGGGTTAATGTACGATGTAAGAAAGAGTTAATAAGAAAAGCCCGAGAAACTAGGCCAATCAGTTTATAATTTTAAAAAAAAGATGACCTCTTCTCGCCTTTGTGGACATCATGTTTATAAATGGTGTACAGAAATACATGCAGGCAAAACATTCATATCATTCATATATAAATAAATAAATATTTAAAAGTTTGTCAAAATAACCTGGACCTGGTTCAAAATCTCCAATTTCCCCAAAGTAAGCAAGGATTACAGCACGGCAAGAGTTTAGGGTAAGAATCTACCTAATTAAAATTATACAAATTTTGTTCCAGAAAGAAACTGTCCAAAGCAGCCAAATTACCTAATATCACAGCTAGTCAAGATTAAGGCAGAAACTGAATAGATAAGGCCATGGGTTCTCTTACCTCAGGCTTGATCTGGTGAAGGGATGAAGAGTTTCAGAGTAGAGAGGTGGGGAGGGGGGAGAAGAGAACAAATCAGGGTGCTCCAGCATGTGCTGCTAGAACTGTGGCAAGTTCTTATAGGTAGGCAATGTGGTGCAGGCATGGAAATTAACAGAGAGCAGGATCCTAAGAGGCTGAAGGAGGTAGACAGCCAATTAACAATAGAAGTGCTCTCTTGTTGTTGGGATTTACTGTTAACTGTATCAATCATTTAAAAATATTCTG